>PVLC010002814.1:0-36236 GCA_004027655.1 Graphiurus murinus | reverse complement strand
GCATGATTTTACTCCTATGTAAAATCTAAACATCTTGATCCAGTAACAGTTGAGTGGTGACACCAGGAGCTGGGAGTTTGGGAGATAGAGGCTAAAGGATGGAAACTTTCAGATAAGAGGAATAAGTTCAAGAGATCTATTATACAGCATTGCTCACTGTGGTTAATAAGAATATACTGTATTGGAAAAAATGCAAAGAGAGTAGTGTCATTTTCTCAACACAAAATGATAACTAGCCGGGCGTGGTGGTGCGCACTTGCAATCCCAGTACTTGGAAGGCTGAGACAGAAGGATCACAGGTTCATGGCCAGCCTCTGAAATTTAGTGAGGCCCTCTGCAACTTAATGAGACCTTGTTTCAAAATAAAGAATAAAAAAATAGGGCCAGGAGTGTGGCTTGGAGGTAGAATGCCCCTGGGTTCAATCTCTAGTATTGTAAAAAAAAAGATAGCTATATGAAATAATGGTATGTTAAGTAGCTAGACGGCTAGATTTAGCCATTCCACAAGATCATGATGCACACAAAGAATTCAATTTTACTGTCAATTTAAAAAATAAAATAATCAGAGAGAGAGGGAGGGAGGGAAGGAGGGAGAGAGGGAGAGAGAGAGAACACGAGCGAGCCAGCCTGCTGCCACCTCAGGTTGTTGGCACTAGAGGAAGAGACGGCCAGCTCTTTGTTCTCCCCCTGTGGCAGCCCCGTGGGAGTTCAGCGCCCACACCCCTGGGGTCTCGCTGCCTCCTTCCCGGAGCCTGGTCCTGGGAGGTCGCTGAGCTGTGTGTCAGACTTGGCGTGGAGGAGGCTGTGAGGCGGTGGTGGCGGGTAGCCCTCCTTTTCCGTGTATTCCAGCGGCAGGTTCTCAGTGAAGCGAGGGTGAGCTCATTGGTTCTTCTGTCTTTAATTTCTCCTGAAAGACAAGTGAGAAGTCCATTATGTTTGGAACCTCTATTTGCTCCCACTTCTTGGTGTGTGTGCGTGTCAGGGTGTGTACACACATACACATGACCTGGGTGATTTCCCCCCCATATCTTGCACTACTTCAAAAGTAGCAGTTACTGTATTTCTTGGGATGGCCCCCAAAGAGAGAGTCCCAAGGGGCAGCTTGCTGCTGAACCAGGAAATGACAGTAACCCCGTCCCCAAACAGTAGATGACAGTGACCAGTCACGAGTGTGGCGTGGCGTGGTGTGGTGTGGCAGGACCTTCTCTTTGCTGGTTTCTTTTCCCTTTCTTGTTCACATATTCTGCTCAATGTGAATTTTAATCTAATTCATTTTTTTATGTCTATAAGAAAAGATACTGAACTCTCTTTAACCTGTGGCACACAAGACATGGGAATTCTCACCCTGGGTAAATTGAGTCTGTCGGCAGGTGGAAATATAAGGGTAGAGGAGGAAAGGACTTTCCTTGGGAATTCAGCCTTTACTTCCAGGACCCGAGAGAGGATTCGGAGTTACAATTCTCCGAGTGCAGAGCAATTCTGGAACAAGACAACCTTGAAAAGAACTGTGTAAGGGACGTAGATGTTATTCTTCCATATCGATGCTGATCCGCTTGGGCGTTCACGGGGGACCAGGAGTTCTCTGCTCCCGGGGGGGGGGGTCCCCGTGGGGTCCTGAGGAGACACTCTAGGTTTCCTCATGACGTCACAGCTCGCTGCTGGCAGACAGATGTGCCAGCGCACAGGGCATCTGCAGCCCATACGGAAGAAGCAGTCGGAGGCAGCGGCTTGGAGAAGGAGGCACTTGTTCTCACACTGAGGCTTTTCAGACCGACGGGAACAGGAGCATTCAGGGCCACTGTGACAGAGAGAAAGAGTTATTGCCCTGATAAGAGATTTTTTGAAAAATTTTCTCCGAGGAATATGGATTTGAAGAACATAACTCAAATTGCCAGGAGTCGTCTTTTAAATCAGAGATGTAATCACGTTTGCCTCCTCGGAAGCCTGTAACGGCTCTTTATTGCACGCACAGTGAAGTTTCGCTTCCCTCTGCCCTGTGCCCGGGCATCTGGCTCGGCTCTCAGTGGCCTTCGCAGCCTCCTGCCCCACCACACTGCTGTCTCCTGTCTCGTCTGCTCCGGCTTGTTTCTGTACTGAGTGCATGCCCTCGGCAGGCTTCCTTGTTTGGTTGGGTATAAGTCCCAGACCCCGATTCCTGCTTTTTCAGGGCACTAGCCATTCTTCAAGGTCTCAGTGAAGTCCTACCTATGTCCGAGACAAGGGGACATGTTTACCCTTCCTGCATTCTTATGTAGCGCTCGATATTCTTGCTGGCTCTTGTCACCATTAAATCTTTTTTTTTTTGCGGTACTAGGGATTGAACTCAGGGGCGTTCTACCTCTGAGCTATACCCCCAGCCCTATTTTTTTTTTTTTATTTTTTATTTTGAAACCGGGTCTCACTAAGTTGCAGAGTGCTTCACTAGGTAGCTGAGGCTGGCCTTGAACCCGGATCCTCTGGTCTCAGCCTCCCGAATGCTGGGATTACAAGCGTGTGCCATCACGCCCAGCTACCATTAAATCTTGATTCCAAGTTACGAATGCCTGTATTTGATCTACTGCCCCATTCGAGGCCCCCAGAGGGCCAGGCTGCATCTTGTTTATCTCCTCGTTCTGCACAAAATCTAGAAAAGTGCATTGTATACAGTAGGCACATTGAATGGAATTGCTCCTTGTTAACTGCAACTGCTGAGTGCTTAGCTTTCTCTCTTCATTTGCCTTTTATACCGACCTGTTTCATAGTTTCAAAGTATATGCTATGCACAGGCTTGAATGTTGGATTAGGTAAAGAAAGCTCCAGTGTATAGGACAAATTCTGCTCCGTTCATCGCAATATCAGTCAGATGCATATCTAATTTTAGCTGAACAGAATAAGTACATTTTACTTCAGTTAGAACTGGTTCAGCTTGTTTCTTGGCCTTGCAAATCATCAAAGTAAAGTTTGGATTTGAATGTCTCAAAGGTTCTCTCTACCCTGTTCAAATATAACCCAGGCAATTTAGGCAAGACCCTAGGTCTGCTGCAGGTGCGGGGTGAGGCTTTGGTCCTTTTTGTTAACATCTTTCCAGCATCTTTAATGTTACTTCAAGGCACTAATTTTGAAATAGCATTTTTACCAAATTGTCTTTCTGAATAGTACATAGGTTTCCCCCCTCTCACTCTTTTTTAAACAGGTCAAATCCTGCTACAATAAATAGCCTGAGAATCTCCCTGTTACCAAAGAATGCTAGAGCTAACCATCAGCCATTTTTCTCAAGTAATAGTCAGTTGAATAGAATTTTTGGACTTAAAATATAATGTCATATTTGGTTGTAGTATTTCATCATCTTTGGATAGCTTAAAGCTATTTTGTTAAGAATCCACAATCAATTTTGCAAAATCCTCTTCTCTTAGAACAGGAAGGATCATTTATATGCACTTGGAAGAAAAGAAAGTGCACCAACATGAATTTATCCCTTTTCTGTCAGCCCTATCATGAAGGTGTTTCTTCTCTAATGTACAAGTTGTAAATGGCCGACTCAGTTGCACACTTTTTCTTCACTTTTCCAACAAAATCTGCTCCTTTATGTTATCAAAGTTTTCTCCCTTCAAAGGGGAAAGAAAAGATTTATTTTGTTGTAGTTGTTTTGTTTTTAATCTGGTTGAGAATATCCTGCAGTGGTTTCCCTGAACTTGGATGGGGCTCAGCCTGCAGATGGACAGACTTGACTTGGGAGGGTCCAATTACTGCCATCGTCATATTTTCATCTGGAGCGGAGGCACAACAGCTCTTAGAGCACGGCCATGGAGCTCCCCTGCTGACCCGATGTGCTGGCCACGTCCAGTCCATTTCCACCTGAGGCAAAGCACCAGGGGCTAGCCATTGCTCCGGACCTGGCTTCAGCACTGCCCAGTCTTGCCAACATCCTTTGTTGTATCATGTAGCAAATTATGTTCATTTGTTTGTGCTGAATTTTTTTTAGGGCCAAGGTGAGATGTTTAGAAATAAGGTCAGTGTACATTAGGCCTGGATCTAGTGGGCAGATTACATCGGAAAGATGCAATTATAGAATGTTGGTGGCCAAAGGGATAACTCATTGTGTGGTTGCGAACACCAAGTCCCAGGGGCTAAGCAAATATCAAAGTATAAAGCTCGTACACAGCCCAGGGCCAGGCCGTCTGACTCCCATTTCAGGGCTTTTAAAACTACATCAGTGCATGTTTCTTTAATCCCCCATTTTTACCAGTAAAACATTTTGGGTTATTTATCCCCAATCTGTGCAGATTTATTATACAGTCAGGAAAACAGAGCCCTATACCACATAGTTCAAAGGGGAGAATTTAGCATCGGAAATTAGTTTATAAAAGATCTTAAGTGTTAGAAAGTTAAAGAGCTCAACCCCATACACAACCCCAGATGGCCCCTGGGGAAACGTGGAGCAAAGCAGAGAGAAAGAGGGAGGTATATTGGAGCTTCTCCTCGCTGCCATACCTCCTCAATTGCTGGGCAGTCCACCCGTGGTTTAAATGTAGCCAGAATCTCTGGCAAGGGAGCCTGGGAAATGTGGTCTGCAAGGCTTTTGCTCCCTGTGCTACACAATGGTGAAGAGAAGAACTCAGAACAGACAGGCAAATTGGAGCAGACTGTTTTCCAAAGTGATGGGAAATAGTATCTCCTGTCCCAGGTTCTCTTCTGCAACTTGACCTGGTACTCCTTATCGCGGGTTGGGAAGTCGAATCCCGTCCCCTTCTATCTGGGCAGTCTTATCACTGCTTTGACTCCTCAAGGATGAGGAAAGTGATATTAGGTGACTTTTGAGTGGAGGTCAGGAAAGGCCCTGCAGTTTGCACCTGGTCCTTGGTCCCCAGGCATGCCCTTTGGATGTTCTGGTTGCCATGTCATGGGAGGCCACATGTGAGGCCATCTGCAGGTGCTCATGGTCCCAGCTGAGCTCTAGTGCCAGCTGTATAACTTAAGAAATTCTAAGCCATGTCCCATACCTGTCATCCCAGTACTTGGGAGGCTGGGACAGGAGGATCACAGGTTTGAGGCCAGGTTAGCAAGGTCCTCATAATTTAGAGAGACCCTATTTCAAAATAAAAATAAAAAGGGCTGGGGTTGTAGCTCAGAGGTAGAATGCCCCTGGATATTCAATCTCCAGTATAAAACAGCAACAACAACAACAAAAAAGAAGTTCCAGATGGTTCCAGCACCCAGCCCTTGGGCTCACTTCCCAGATGTCTGCTTCTTCCTAACTGGGGATTTAAAAGCCATAGAACTGAATCCAGCCATCCTGGTTGTGTCTCTAGACTCCTAACCTTCAGAATCTGTGTTTTATGCCACTAAACTATGACGTGGTTTAGTATGCAGCCCTATGGAACTGGAACACCAGGGACTAGGAGTTTGTTTAGCAATAATTATATATATATGTATATATGAATATATATAGTCTAATATGTCTAATATATAGTCTAATGTGTATATGTATATATTGTCTAATATGTTGTGTTTTTCCTAAAGCACACGCAAAGCCAGAAATTAAAAATAGACGAGAAAAAATGAAATGTAAGAGGGAGTCCTAGTGTTTTCTCACTTGTGCCTAGCTCCCACAGCACCAGAGACCTCACACTATTACACACATCAAATACATGGTCAGAAGAGGATGGGTGATGAGACCTCCAGTCTTTTAAGTTACCAGTGATTACGTCAGTAATCTATGATGAAGAAAGTCCGTGGGGCGATGACAGAGGAGGGACATATTGAGAATGTGCTCATACTGGTGAGGAACGCAATAAGGAGCGAGACTGGTGAAACACAGGTCTGTGATATGGCACAAGGGCTCCTAGGCAGAGGAGATTTTCCTGAAGTAGTATCAGGCTTTGCGAGCATTTTACCTTTATTTATGCAACGTCATTCACGAGAACCATTGCCATATCCCAATTTGTGGATTCCTGTGGACATGATGTAAAGGTGAGTGGAGAAGGGTGTTGTGTTACAGTTTTATTAACACCACAGGGGCCGTCATTGAGAGCCGATTCTAGGATGGAGCGCTACAGAGATCTGAATATTTTTAGGAAGAGATAGGATTGAGTTCCTCCCTAATATTTCTCACTTCCCTGGAGGAGGCTCTAGTGGATTCTGTGTGGGCACCTGACATACATATATCTGCATATCCGTAAGAACCTTATATACATTTTTATTTCATTTTACTATATACCTGTAGACTTTTTCCTTCACCTGTCCCATAAATAAATAAATAAATAAATAAGTAAATAAGTAAATAAAAAGAAAAAAAAGAAAAAGAAACCAGTAAAACTCAACAAAGATCTTTGATGTTTTCTTTCTTATTGCTATTCGTACATACAGATGCACTGTTGACATAAAGTGTGCTTTTCTATAAAACTTGTACAAATAAGCATATCTAATCCTTTGAGAGGAATTAAGAAGAATAGGTTTCTTTCCACTTTTTTTCCTCTTTTCTTTTCTGACCCATTCCTAATAAGGTGTATTTCAGCAGCTTCTTATTACGAACTCCCTTACCGAAGCCACGCAGGGTGAGCAGCTGGATTGTTTGGCTGTCAGAGGGTGTTAGGGCCTTGGTTTTCGCAGGTGAATTAGACTTTGCCGCTGTTCTTGAGCAGCTCACAGTCAAGAGAGAGACAGATAGATGGGTGTTTATGTTTTGGGTGGTGAATTCTGTGATAGCGTAGTGTGTTGGGGAGCGTGGAGTATGGACTCTTAGAGTCTATGAAGTCTTTCTAAAGTTTTGACAAATGGGGGCGATTATATAGCTCCATCAACCATGAATTGCGTGTGCGTGGCTTTTGAATACAGTGA
Organism: Graphiurus murinus; assembly: GCA_004027655.1. Classification (NCBI taxonomy): domain Eukaryota; kingdom Metazoa; phylum Chordata; class Mammalia; order Rodentia; family Gliridae; genus Graphiurus; species Graphiurus murinus. Next base: position 29,420 of record PVLC010002814.1, on the reverse strand, counting down.
GCTTTCTACAGACAGACTGGATTGTTTGACTTGAGTATCCTGTTAACAAGACAAGCTAATTTGCCCAGGGAGACCTGTTCACCCCTTACAGTCAGGCTAAATGTTGTTTCACATTGGATTGTCTTATTCCAGCTTTAGGGTTCCCATCTTTCCCTGGAATGAATTCCTTCTAGTATGTCTACCAGGCAGAGACTGTTTGGGGATCACTCTTGGTTTTTTTATTTTTGTTGTTGTTATTGTTGTTTCTTTCTTTTTTTTTTTTTTTTTGTATTTCTAGTAAACTTCTGGTCTCAGCCAATCTGCATGCAGAATGTGCCCTGCATCATAGGGCTGCCAGATTTAGCGAATTAAAATCACCATTAAATTTGAATTGCAAATAAACAACAATAATTTTTTAGTATAAGCATGTTTGAGATATTGCACTATTTGCCTACCTGTACTAAAAGTACTCGTTGTTGTGACATTGGCATTCAAATTCCACTGGGCCTCCTGCATCCTTATCTGGGCCCCCCTCTCCCCGCTCCACTTGACCTTGGGGAGTGGGGCGTGTTTAATACTCTGATCTCCAGCAGCAACACTTCTGGAGTAAAGATTTCCTCCCTCGAGTTTCTCTCTCCCAGCTTCAGCTTAGCTCCTTTCTGTTTCACACATGGCCAGGCCTGCATCACAGCCACTCTGCTCAGCTTATTTCTGATAACGAACAATGGGGATATTAAAAATCTGGCCTTTGCTTCTACCAAAGTGATACTGTACCTAAAACTTACTTTTGCGCCATAAACTTGAAGGGGAAACTCTTCATAAAGAATTGTGTCCGAGGCGTGAGTCAGAGGCATGAGTGTAGGCTCCGGGAAGAAATGGCCTTTACTGTCGTGCTGGGATCCGAGACTGCTCGACAATCTTTTCTGTTTATTTCTTCACTGTTGACTGTGATGAGGTAAACTAGATCACTGGGCAAAGAACTTGTAATCCCAAGTACTGCGATTACAAGGAGTCTGATATGAGCAAAGGCAGTAACAGTGATTTATGAGCAGGTCTCAATTGCCCGCACTGGGCTCCATGCTCTATATACCTGTTCCATTTACGCCTCACCATCTTTTGTTTTTGAACCCAGGGGCATTCTACTTCTGAGCTACACCCCCAGCCCTATTTTTTATTCTTTATTTTTAAACAGGGTCTCACTAAGTTGCGGAGTGCTTCACTAGGTAGCTGAAGCTGGCATAGAACCCGAATCCTCCGATCTCAGCCTCCCAGTACTGGAATTACAAATGTGCACCACCACCACACTTGGCTCAAGCCTCATTTAAATGAGTTAAATGAAGCCGGGGGTGGTGGTGCACGCTTGTAATTCCAGCATTCGGGAGGCTGAGACCGGAGGATCCAGGTTCGCGGCCAGCCTCAGCTACCTAGTGAGGCCCTCCGCAACTTAGTGAGACTCGGTTTCAAAATAAAGAATAAAAAATAGGGCTTGGGGGTGTAGCTCGGAGGTAGAATGCCCCTGAGTTCAATCCCCAGTACCAAAATAAATAAATAAATAAATGAGTTAAATGCTCTTATTAGTCTCATTTTTAAGGGGAACAAGCTTAAAGATGTTCGAATAACTTGCCTGAGTTTGTATAACTTGTCAATTGTCAAGATGAGATATGAAGCCAGGAGAGTGTAACCAAAGAGCTCCCACTTTCCACACTGTACTGCATGGACTTGGACAAACACTTATGAATTGATTTATATACTCTGTCTTAATGATTTCTAATAAGGATATTTTACAACCTCTTTACTAACTTCTTCTGGTGTGAGGTACTCCACGTTGACAGTCTGTTCTTCCATATATTAAAATAATGTTTTTCTTCTGCAGTATAAAACCATTCCTTAGGCTCAGTAGAAATAAGAAAAAAAATGATCAATATCTTCCCTTTAAAGTGGTAACTATTCTTTTCCCTCTAGCTATGTCTCAATCTTTTCTCTCAGGTGCTGGTATCAGCATCCTGGTCAAAGATAATTCAAGTGCCTATTTCTTAATGGTTAGTTCTCTTTATTACCGTCTTTCGAATTTCACCTCGATTAATTTAGTGTGTGTGCATGTGTGTGTGAATCATATGCCTTGCTACATGTAGTAACTACGGATTTGATTGGTTTGTTTTTTTTAAGCTTCTCTACTCAAACACTTACATGCAAGTTTTTTTTCCAAAGGGCCAAAATTCATTTCATACAGTTACATTACCTATATATTTAGCCATATTTATCAAGTAAATGCATTGCTTGAGGAGAGTTGCTTTGAGTTTTACCTTCATTGAAAAATTTATATACAGTATAATTTACCCTTTCTAATGTATAGTTCACGTGTTGACAATGGCTCAGTTACCATTATCACCACAAACAAGATACAGAACACTTTCAAGCATAATTGCTTGTCTTCATAATTGCTTTTTAAATGTCAATCAACCAACAAGTGTGTATTGACTATTGATGCATCTAGTAGTCCCTGGTGAGTTCTGGGGTGGGATGAACAGGCGAGTGTGGAAAGGCAGAAGTGGCCGGTGTCATGCCTGCCTCCAAGGCATTTCCACAGCGTGTAATCATGGATGGGGTTTCCCATCCATGACTCAAGCAGGCTCGGTGCGTATCTACAGGTGCGCCTTGTTTCATGGATTCCCTTCAAGCCACACCTTTTCTTGTTTGTCTCACGGCTCATCAACGTGCCTTATGTTCAGTGAAACTTCTTGGTATTGTGGTTCGTGTTTTCCCTAGAATACCAAAACATGTCCATGAATAAAATGGTTTGTTACTAATCCCGTGTCCACTGTGGGATGCCTGCCACCCCAGTGTAAAGGCTAAGGTGGTGTTGACGGGAGTTCAATGTCATATAGATCATCCAACTGTAGAACCCTTCCTAGATGAAGCAACCCGTGTCAGGGGCTTTGGCTGATTGCAGAATGCTCCTGTGGCTTTGGATCTGCAGGGACTTCAGGGGCCCTGTCATCCCTCTTGTTTAGTGTTTACATGGAGGCTCTCAAAATTCTGTAGCAGTCCTGGGAAAGGGGGGGCAGGAAAAGGAAGAGAAGCTTCTGCCACTGATCTCAGAGGGTCTGGAGGATGCGGGAGAGCCGAGGAGTGGGGACAATTAGGAATTCTCCTTGAGCTTTCTCTATAACGGCCAGGAGCTTCAGAGATGTCTTGATAACTCTTTCACCTGAGCTTTGTTTGCAGTCCAGGCTGAAATGCAAACCTAGCATCTCCCGTCTCTCCCAATTTCTCCTCAGGAACCTTTATCTCTTTAGCCAATGGACTAATCCCTGATTTGTATCCCGAAGAATTCCTAGGGTCAAAGCAAGGATCTCATGAAGTCCAGCAACCACACAGATATTTTCTGCCATTTCTTGCTCCTGCTGGGGACTTGAGAGACAAATGGGAAGCCGCAGAACTGTGGGAGAACCCTCTAACGAGTGAGTTAGCCACACTCGCCTTTTCCAAGCCCTTAGTTCTTCCAAAGAAAAAGTGCTCTGCAGAAGTCTGGCAAGTTTGCGGTCCCTGGGTTTCCTAAGTGGCTGTCCATCAGTTTAAAGGGACCAAGGTGCTCGTGACTCTAAATGGCCATCTGTCTAAATGGCCATCCCCATAAGTTGCCAACTGCCTGCCTTAAATTTAGGATGCCTGTCCGAGTACCACGTTGTTCCAGTCTTGACTCCAAAGTAAATCAAGGCACCCCATCCTTGGTATGATGAGAGTGATGTAAGTCATACTCAGGGGGATTTCAGGATTTTGTAACAAGAGGTACAATTGCTCCTTGCAGAATTCAGGTCTTTTACCTTCAGAAATGTGTCTTTGGAATAGACAGTCTTTGTTAAGTCACCAGCGTTGGCTCTGCCACCACCAACTGTGTTAAAATCTTTGGCATTAGAGTAGAACCGGATGACTCTGGCAAAAATGAATTTGAGAGGATATATAAAAATACTAAGACCCAAATCTATAGGACCTTGCTTTGTCTGTTTATAAAGGAAAATAGGACTTCTTTGCTATTTACAGTGCTGTCTCAGCAAGGCACACATTTCAGCATCTTTAGTCCCCCCAGAGGGCTAACAAAGGTTTGTTGTTCTGTCATCAAAGCACATTTTGAATTTAACATTTAAGCATACTGGGCAGGGTTGGATTGATCCTTATGAAAAGAAAGCATTTTACCCCAAGGATCCCCTCTGGCAGGGACTTTCTTTAGTTTTTTTTTTTTTTTTCCTGTGAGGCCATGTGGCTATATTTGCCCCAGAACGTTCTTCCTCCTCCTCCTCCTCCTCCTCCCCCTCTTCTTCTTTTTCTTCGTCTCCATTTAACAACAATTTGGCATTTTGTATTGTATTTGCCCTTGTGCTAGTTTTAGATGTCACCTTGTCCTTCACCATTAGTAGTATTCTCGAAGCCTGGGTGGCCTTCCACCTAGTCCTTCATTTTGAGAGTCTTTATCTTTGTGCCTCTGATTAAGTCAGCACATAGCTTCTCCAGGTATCTTGCTTTGTGGCTGGTTAAGGTGATTCTGATTCAGTGATGCACAACCCCTGGTTCATGGATGTTGTTCTGGTGTTGTTGAAGGCCACACCTGCAGCATGGCCTCTGTAGGGAGAGTGAACAGCCAGAGTCAGAACTAAGAGCAGGTGGACCGGGGCTATGCAGCCCCTGCAACCATGTCTTCCTCGCCAAGTCCAAGAATGATTCTTCTACAGTTAACTGAAATATAGTAAGCTTTGGAATGCCCAAGTGCCATGCTTTCAGGGCGTAGGTGGCACTGAGCAACCTTTCTGGGAGTTGTCTTGGGGGAATGTCCTGAGAAGAGGAAAAGAACCTCTTCGGTTAAACACAATGCTGCTTCTCTGGTTCTGGGAGCAACCAGTAAGCCTAGAGGGCGGTAGATGCCACGAGGTTGGCCTGGAAGCCATTTGGAGCCAGTTTCGGACTTCATCCTCAGTCATGCGCTTAGCCAATGAGGGTTGCCATGGTGATGTTTTTGGTGTCATCCGCGGAAGACGTGGGCTGCAGCTGGGAAATGAAACACAGCTCCAGGCGGGGTCCTATCAGACCAATGGCCACTTTTCATGCTAGAGTTTCAAGTTGAGGAGGAGAGGGTAGAACAGATAAAAGGTAAGACACAGGATGGAGAATGTCCGTGGAGGTGTCGAAGTGTGACATAGAAGGCTGTCAGATGCATGGGGAAGCCGTATGTGTGGCGCCGTGGCTGTCTTTGTTCCCGTCATGGGTCACCATCCTCCAGGGAGGTGAAGCATGGTTTCTTGAGCTGTGTTACAACGGCCCTGGCAAAGGCTGGCTCACGGGTGTTTCTGCTTGCTGGGCCAAGCTGTTGACGATCTCCTACTGGGAGATAATGAGGAGAAGAAAGCGCCATGCAGCCTAGAGTGCTCTAATCCCAGGACGGTTCATGCAGTGAGCTCCAGCCCTTCCCTCCCCAAGGTGATGCAGACAGTTGGGGACGGACTGCTTCAGGATTGCTTAGCTAGGCTGACCAGACCACGGTCAATGGGAAAAGCAACAGTGTTTCCAGGAAGTCTAACAGAAACCTTAAAATTGGAGAGCAGATACCTTGGGAGTCCATGAAGACTTTCCAAGGAGCACTATGGTGTAAGCCGCCTCAAGATGCTCAATTTCTAAATCTTCACTTTCCTAACATTGCTCTGCTACAGAAATGCTACCTTCCTTTCTGTGGCTGCCCCTTTTCTCACTTTATGAAAGAAAGCACCTCTCTCATTTACTCAGAATTTTACCACATATATTTGCCTAAGGTGTAAACATTCCTAGGGGGCCACATAAAGGAATAATAAGAAATGTTGGTGTTAGGGGTAGCTTTCCTTAAGGCATCGCCAGCCACCCCTACATCCAGTTTATTAAGATATATGTTTCCAATAATATTGTTATATACTTTCAACTGTGGTAAAATATGCATGACCTAAAATCGAATAAGACTATGACTTTACTGTATATGTTTAAAAGTCATCTGTCAAACTTTGTAATGTGCTTAGGCTTTTACTAAATGTTTATAAATAATTATTGTAATAGTATTTCCCCCAGAAAAGAAGAGTTTAATACTTGGAATCTTATGATTACAGGAAATACCAAATCATCATAAACCCACACTTTAATATTTAGAGTCATAAGATTATAGAAAATACAAAATAGTCATAAACTCCAATTCATATTCATAGGATGGTGGCAAAATAGTATGACAGAGAGTTATCAGTAAAATGCTTTCAAGCATCATTATGATCAAATTTTGTGGGAGAAATGGGAGAGAAACACAAAATCAGGAAAAAGAAGAAATACCAAATCTATAACAAAAATATCTTAGTCTTATATTTTAAAAAGTTATGTACATATAAAGTTATATATAAGCTTAGCTTATATATAAGCTTAATCTGATATTTTAAGAAAGTTTATGGTAGTAGATACCCGGTTACAATGTTCCTTTTATTCCATGGAATCATTTAGAAGATGAATGAAACTTTCATTATAAAGTGTTCATATTTACTACGTGCCAGAAGTAATATCTTTTACCACCATTTAGATTACAAGGAGAAAAAAAAATTTAGATGTTGGCCTAAAAATGGGCACAGGGGTCCATAGATTTTTAAGAATCTTTTTAGCGGGTCACTGAGCAAAAATATTTGAAGACATTATTCACCCCCCTCCCGACCACAGCCTTGGGATTTCTATATTTATACTAACTCCCAAACCTCCCTTTCTCTGTTTCCCCTTTCGGGATCTGTGGGGTGGTCCGCAGCATCCTCTGGAATGTTCCGCAGAGCTGCTGTCCCCGTTCCCCCATCAGACCTGGTTGTCCCCCACCCCGCCACCACCCCCTTGCCTTGCCGCGCTGTCCTAACATGGCAGTGGCTCGTGTCCTAGGCTGCCCTGTTTGGCGTCAGTACAGTTGTTCTCTGGAATTAAGAGTAATGATAGATGGTTGACGTCCAAGTGTGACTGCATCACACTGTGCGACTGAAACCAAAGTCAGGTGAAGAACTAGTGGCTTCTGTCCCCTAAGATCTCACGGTCCTCAGGGTGGTGGCCAGTCCCTCTTGGCCACCCCATTCCCCTGCTGCTTGCGCAGCCCAGAGGCAAAGCCTCCTTCCTCTCACAGCGTGTCTCACTGGGGGAGTGCTCTGGAAAGTACTGGGCTCTACAGAAAGGGCTAGCTCCAGAGAGCAGAGGGAAAAACAATGTAGAAGAAATCCATGGCCGTTGTGTTCCCGGGAGCTTCTCCTTGTTCTACCGGGCAAGACCGAGGTGCTGGCAGGAGCAACTGTAGTCAGTCCCTAAAGACGCTTTCTCCAGGATCACACGGGCAGAGCCAGACCCCTGCAGCAACACCCAGGAGTGGGGCGGGAATATGTAGTGATACCCAAAGAAAACAGCCTTCGGAGGGAAGAGGGAAGCGCAGGTTAGTTAACACAGTGTAACACCTCCTGCCTCCTGCAAGCGCTTACCGCCCTCCCTATCTCGTCTCACTTCCCCCACCGCCATAACAGTGATACAGTCAACGGATCAAGCAGCTGGATCAGCAGAAGAGCAGCAGGCGCTTAGCTGTGTTTTGCTGTGTGGGTCTGTGGGTTTAATTTGTTGGGATTTTGGTTTTTGCTCTGTCCCAATTTAAGACCCTGGACGACTTTGACTTTCTTCTTCTTCTTCTTCTTCTTCTTCTTCTTCTTCTTCTTCTTCTTCTTCTTCTTCTTCTTCTTCCTCCTCCTCCTCCTCCTCCTCCTCCTTCTCCTCCTCCTCCTCCTTCTCTTCTTCCTTTTCCTCCTCTTCCTCCTCCTCCTCCACTTCCTCCTCCTCCTCTGCTTCTTCCTCCTCCTCCTCCTTATCATTAGTTTTTTTGGTACTGGGGATTAAACCCAGGGGGATTCTACCTCCGAGCTATACCCCGAGCCCTAATTCTGTTCTGAGTCTTTATTTTGAAACAGGGTATCACTAACTTGCAGAGGGCCTCACTAAGTAGCTGAGGCTGGCCAGGAACCTTTGATCCTCCTGTCTCAGCCTCCCAAGTACTAGAGCCACATAATATCAGTGTATTAGATTTAGGAACTTGAACAGAATCTCTCTATTCTTAAAAAGCATGTAATAGTAAAAAGAATCTTATTTGTCCAGTCATAGCCTTCTGAAAAATGAAGTGACTAATGACAGATGACAGTTTACAGTCACCATACAAATGAACTTGACCAGTAGTCCAGAGCTTGGAAGAATTAAAACTATGAGTGTGTAAGAAAACAGATGACTGAATTAATGGCCCACAGCTCTCCCGCTCATACATTTCTTTTGCATTCTAGATTACTTGTCATAGTCTCAGATGTAGTAAAAAAAAAACTTGGTCAATTAGGACAAAGCCTTGATATTTAACCCTCTCTTTGTTTTTGTAGTACTGAGGATTAAACCCAGTGACATTCTGCCTCTGAGCTACATCCCCAGGTCTATTTTATTTTTTCGTTTGAAAAACAGGGTCTCATAAAGTTGCTAAGGCTGGCCTTGAACCTGCGATCTTCCTGCCTCAGTCTCCCAAGTACTGGGATTACAGGCATGTGCCTCCACGTCCAGCTTGCATTTATCTCTTAAAACTATAAGAAGTGTTTCTTTCTTGGACTTGAGGTAGATCCAGGTTCATATCATTACCCCTAACTAACCTGATGGCCTCGGGCAATTTATTTCATGCTTCAGAGACTCAGTCTTATTTGTGTAGTGAGGAGTACAAAGCCTACCGTGCAGAGTTGGGAAGACTGAAGGAAGTAGATGTCGTATGCCCAGTTGGTGTCTAATAACTGGGCTATGATTATCTTTTTCTTCCATGACCTCTTCATCGGTGTTTTCCTGTATGGGGAGACATACTAGAATCTGTCGATGGGCAGAAGAGGTGGACATAGGATGCCCATTTGATAGAGGCCTTGAAATAGTCCTTTCTCCTCCGATGTGTGTGGTAGACAAGGGTTTTAGGAAATCGAAGGCACTTACAGGAAAGTGGCACATGGCAGTTCAGAGCACAGCATTTGGGGTTTAGGAAATGTCATTAGACCTGGCGAGGAATGGAGGCAAATAAAGTGGGTCATGAGTAGGCCCATCTGCTAAGTTTAGGGTTGTCCTTGAGAGGTTTATTCTACAATGAAAATTAAAGAAAAGTGGGCAAAGATGGAGACACTGGTAAGGGAATTTGCGTGTGTTCATTTGTTCAGTAACTCAGCAGATATTTAGTGAGTGTCGGCCGTGTGCCGTGACCTGTGGTAGTGCCAGGGGTATGGCAGTGAGAGGTGACGTCGGGGCCCTACCCTTGTTGTACTTCCACTGTGATAAGGGAGACAAAAACAAACAGGCGGGACTATCACGGTCTGAGAAAAGGACAAGTGTTGTGAATAAAATGGAAGACAAGCTAGGGGCAGAGAGTGAGGGAAGATTTGATGTTACCTTGACTGCCAGGAAAGGCCTTTTGGATAAGGTGACATTGAGCGATGGAGGTGTGACTTCCTCGAGGAGGCGGGTCACGTGTAACTGGGTCGAGAGTATTTCAGGCAGAGGGAACAACAAATACAAAGAGTAGGAGCCCTAGCTTGCCCCTAGCCTATCTTCCATTTTATTCACAACACTTGTCCTTTTCTCAGACCGTGATGGTCCTGTCTGTTTGTTTTTGTCTCCCTCATCACAGTGGAAGTACAACAAGGGTAGGGACACGACGTCACCTCTCACTGCCATACATGTGCGTTTTTGTTAGAGAAAAAGGAAGGAGGCCATGCTTAGAGGGGAACGGAGCAGAGCAGGTTGCTGAGGTCACAGAGGCAGTCCAAGGTTCCTTCATCGAGGGCTGGGAAGGTCATGGCAGAGAAATGGGATTTGATTTTAAATTCAAAGGAGGAGAACCTGAGGAGAATTTTGAGTAGGGGGTCTGATGTCATCTGACATAATGATCCTTTATGTAATCAACTCATCTTCCAGAAAGTTCCTTCTTAGACATGGCCAGTTGATTTGCATAGCAAGCCTGACTGGTTGATTCCGTTGCAGTCACAAAGGGAGCAAATGGTGCAGCAGTTAAGGGCCTAGATTAAAAGCTGGGGTGGGTGGACTTGCATTCGGATCCTGACTCTACTCCTGTAGGTTGTGTGATTTGGGGCAAAATACTTACCATTCCATTCACTTCTCGTTTCTCATCCTTAAGATGGTGGAGCAATAAGATCTAACCCCAATTGGAGTGGCGATCATTAAAAACACGAACAACAACAAATGCTGGCGAGGGTGTGGAGAAGTGGGAACCCTAATACATTGTTGGTGGAATTGCATATTAGTGCAACCACTTTGGAAAACAGTATGGAGGATCCTCAGATGAATGGGAATGAACCTACCATATGATCCAGCAATACCACTTCTGGATATCTACCCAAAAGAATGGAAACCAAATTATCAGACCGATGCATGTGTATCAATGTTTATAGCTGCACAATTCACAATTGCCAAACTATGGAACCAGCCAAGATGTCCATCCACAGATGAATGGATTACAAAACTATGGGATATGTACACAATGGAATTTTACTCAGCCATAAAGAAGAACAAAATCATGTCATTTGCAGGGAAATGGATGCAACTGGAAAACATTATGTTAAGTGAGATTAGTCAGTCATGAAAATAAGAAATCGTATACTCTCCCTAATATATGGAAGCTAGGGAGAAAGTGGATCATAGGAGGGACAAAGAAAGAGAAACCTTAGATGAGCAAAGAAGGTGACCTAACTGAAGGTGATGAGAGGGAGGAGAGGGAGCATCCTAATACACATGATGTCCATTCACAAACATATCAAGTCAGTCACTAAGACAAGCTGAACATGAGAAGGAGGGAAGGGGGAGGGAATGGGGAAGGGCTAAATGAGTGCTGTGTGCATGTATGCCTCGACCAGCTTGTACCTCATTAAGATTACAATGCAACAATTAAAAAAAAATCTACCCACGGGTGACTTTCAGGATTCAGTGAAATCACATTCCTGAGATGGTTATGGTGACCACAGCTCTTCTCACCAGAGAGGAGAGGTGGTCGCCTGAAGACCAGAAGTCGGTCCCCTGTTCCCTGTGGCATCCCTGTTCCAGCCCACCTCACATCGCCTGGCTGCCCTGAACAGTGACAGGGAGGGCCTCTGTCGGGATCAGCGGGGTCAGAGGTGTGATCAAAGCGCAGGCCAAGCAAGGTGACTCCCGACAGCGGCTCAGGATTCTCTGCGATTTATCCTCGTGGGGAGACAGGATAATGAGATCGTGTTCTGTTCCCAAGTACAGCGCTGTGTACACAGCAGGCCCTGGATAAATATTTGTGGAGGTTGAAAATCCTTTCAAGTGATTATTGTGTCTATTGAAAGATACTGTATTACAAATTCCCATTAATTTGGATTCCTTTAATTTATATGAATTTAGACCTGATCTTTGTACTTCAGATGAAATGAAGAGTTGGAAATAAGTAACTTACTTGAGGATTTATTTTTAAAAAAGGTTATTACCTAATTTAAATCTATCAGGGCATTGCTAATTAATTTGCTTCATTTTCATTTACTTATTTTTGTACGTATCTTTGTTTAAAATATTATTTGCACGGCCAATTAAAAGTCATAAAGTCATTCTTTCTAAAAGATTTGAGCTTTCATTAATTTTTGACAAGATATCCTAGCCCTTAAAAACCACAAATGAATTTGGTTTAATTACATGTGCAGTTGCAGAAGTTGTGTCCCGAGACAGAAAGTGCCCGAGCCTGTGGCTGAGGAGCTGTGCGATTTGTCATGGAAAAGGCGTGGATAAACATTTCTCAGACCCCGATGAACAACTATAATTTATAAACAGCAGAAACGGTGGCTCCTTAAAATCTGGATCCACAGGACCTTCTGAAGTTCTGGACAGCCCCCCTCATGCCCATCCCATTAACTCTTCCAGGAGACAGTTCCAGTGTCTCCCCATCACCTGCGACCCACTGATGAGATCTGCAATGTTGGTTTTAGTGGACCAGGTGAAAGGGTGGGGGCAGGGAGAAAAGCTGACACGTGGCTAAGGTCGGTCTTTTTTCAAAGGGTTGCAGTAAAGCAGCTTAAAGACTGACCACCACGGGCACACAGATCCAGTTATGACTTGCAGGTCTATGCCGGCTTTGACCTCTTGCCCAGGAGAGGGCAGTAACAGGCTGACACTGGAGCGTTTCCCGACATCCTTACCTGAGGTCGCACTGCAGGGGCCAGTGCAGACCTGTGGCAGGCTGGCTTTCTGCTCATTCTCACCTGATTGCCATTCCCTCTTCTGTGTAGCTGTTTTCAACCTCTGACGACCATGCTCTGCACACGCAAAGATGTAGAAGTGACGTTTTACATCCACTAGCACGCTGGAAACCTGCATCCATGCTCCCCTGCATTGGATGCTGCGGATGGCCGTGCCTGGGGACGGCTCCCCAGCAGGCCGAGTGTGAGGGGGGAGGGGACTGGGGCTCTTCCATCTCAGCTACAGAGATGGCTGTGCTCCTCTGGCTGGTCTGGACTAGCACGTCATGCTCCCAGAATTTCCATCCCTCAATCTTCTTGAGCTTTGTACCTTAGACTTAGAAACAAAAGGTCACGCCCCATCCCCTCACCTTGCATTAAAACACTCTGCTTTTCTTCTTTCCTTGCTCATCTTCACAGAAGGATTTGGCAGCCAGCCCCAGACTCACCATGTGTAGGCCTGGGGTTGTCAGCTTTTCTTTTGGAGAACTTTGTGGCCACAGGTTTGAGAGGAGTTGTGTGCCACTTGCAGGCATCTTTAGTTTGGGGCCAGGTCCAGTGTGGAGGCATCACATAGTCCCACAGTACTAACAATAAGAGGCGGCACTGAACTATAAGATAATATCTAGCAATCCTGTTTTGGGCATTCTTGGTAATTGGCTTAGCTTTATCCAAGAATCAAAGAGCATGTGGATCCCGTCTGCCCACCTGCTCTTACCCGCCTACTTTGAAGACTGTGCCTACTTTCCCTGGGGCCGGTGCCGCCCACAGAGGGGCTCAGCGTGAACATAGTAGTTAATGAAAGAAAATGTGGGAAGTTAAGAGAAACTGAGAAGAAGGTGGGCAGGATGGGTGGGGAGGCCGGGTGAGGAGGCGGGTGGTTAAGAGAGGATTGGTGGGAGTGGAGGCTGCGAGGTCCTGCAGGGGGGGCAGAAAGTCACTTAGTTGAAGCCCTGGTGTTGGAGGATGTGTGGACAGAGGTGTGTGTGTGTGTGTGTGTGAGAGAGAGAGAGAGAGAGAGAAAGAGAGAGAGAGAGAGAGAGAGAGAGAGAGAGAGAGAGAGAGAGAGAGAAAAGGAGGAAGAAGAGAGAGGAGAGAGAAAGAGGAAGAAAGAGAGGAAGAGAGAGGGCGAAAAGAAGAGAGGAAGAGAGGAAGAAGAGAGAGAGAAAGGGGAAAAGAGAGAAAGGAAGAGGAAGAAGAAAGAGAGGAAGAAGAAAAAGGGAGAGAGGAAGAAGAAAGAAAGAAAGAGAGAGGAAGAAGAGAGAAAGAAGAGAGAGAAAGAGGAAGAAGAAAGAGAGGAGAAGGAGGAAAAGGAAAGAGAGGGAGAGAGAGAATATGAATGAATATGAATGAAAATACAGAAAGGAGCACTTACCCTTCCCGAGTGACTAGTTTAGCAAAGTGGCTCTCGGATGTTAGTGACAGGGACGTCTCACCCCTGCCTCCCTCTCCTCACCTGGCCAGGCCAGGATGCCTTGTTTCCCATTGTTCAGTGTTTAATGACTTCCAGCCGGAGCGCTTCTGGGCTCCTCCTGGGAGCTGGCTTCACACTCTGTTGAGTTCAACTGTTTCTTGATACTCAGCCTACACTTCCCTGTGCTCGATTTCACCCCATTATCTCCCCGCTTACCCCTGTCCCACCCTCATAAATCAATCTCTCCTGCCACTTCATCACTTTGGTAGTCTGGAGACTCATCTGTTTATCTGTGTGTGTGTGTGTGTGTGTGTGTGTGTGTGTGTGTGTGTGTATGTGTGTGTAGTGGGGGGGGATAAGTTGGAGCATGAATGGGATGCTAAAGGGAAAAAAATAAAAACAAAGAATGATGGAGGGAAAGTGCCCCCTGGCTGTGCCCGTGGAGCCCTTGAAAGGTGAGGAGGTTTCCTTATTCTCTCCTGCCATAAATCATAAAGCAGTCTGAGTCCTGCGCCATCGCGTCGAATCTGACTGCCTGTACCACTCTAACGTTCTCTCGGTGGATCCTGTGGGTGTGGGTGGCCCCGGGGAGCTGGGAGACCAAAGCAGGACCTTACAGACTTTCCAATCACTCAAGTCTTGGTTTCACCTGCAATGCTGAACTGCAAACATCTCGGGGATGGGTAAAAAAAATGTAGTAATAGAATGCATGGATTTTGTCACAAATACTAAGTCTGCGATACAGATTGGAGTGGACCGTGGACCTGGATTTGTGGGTTTCTGGGTCCCTGTAGTTGCTCCTTAGTTCCTGTCTTGAGGCTGCACCAGACATACCCAGCCCTCCCTATGTCTGTATTCTGTGTACCCATGTGGGCTGTGAATGTTTCTTGGATTAAGAACATATCTTGTGGTGTGTGTGTGTGCGTGTGTGTGTGTGTGTGTGTGTGTGTGTGTGTGTGTGTGTGTGTGTGCGTGTGTGTGTGTGTGTGTGTGTGTGTGTGTTACTGTGGGGATTGAACCCAGGGACATTCTACCTCCCAGGTAAACCCCCAGCCCTTTTTTTATTTTAAAACAGAGTCTTGCTAAATTACTGGGAACTGACCTCGAATTTGCAATCCTCCTGTCTCAGCCTCCCAAGTGCTGGGATTACAGGTGTGGGGCACTGTGCCCAACTCATTTATTTGTTTGTGAATTGGCCTCAATCTATAAGAGAACTTTAGAAACTAAATTTTTTAGATAATTAGGCTCCACTAAAGATCAATAAAGTTGATGAGTGGCAAGAATAATACTGTTGGAGAGTGATTCAAAAACTGCATGCAGAACAGACAGAGGAAGGTGCAGTTAAATCCTTTGAGGTGGGCTCTTATTTCATTTGAATTGACTTCCTTCTTCGTTCGTTCCTAATCGGGCATGAGTTGGTTAAGTGTGATGGTGATAACAAGAAGAGGAGAGAAACAATCATCTGCTTTCATTTTTAAAAAATTAAGTAAGCTTTATTTGAAGTAAAATTTACATAAGGTAAAAATCATATGTTTTACGTTTACATACAGGGCAAGGACTTCTGACCAATGTATGCAACTGTGTAACCACCATATCTGAGCAAGACACAGGCACTCCATCTCCTCCATTTCCTCTCTCACTCTCCACCTAAGGCCGCCGTCAGTCTGATCTGTATCCCCACAGATTAGTTTTGTCTGTTCTAGAATTTCATATAAATGGAATTACACCATGTAATGTAATCTTGGGAATCTAGCTATTTTTGCTTGGCAAAATGTCTGTGAAATTTGCCCATGTCATTGTACACATCATAGTTTGTTCCTTTTTATTGAACGTTGCATTTACGCATGCTGTGGCTTGGATGTGCAATGTCCCCCCTCCCCCGCCAGGCTCAGGTGCTGGAGGCTGGGGCTCCCGTGCAGCCAGGTCTAGAGGTGGGGCGGTGGGAAGGCTGGTCAGGAGGGCGCTGACCCCTGCAGTGGATTCATCCCTCCAGAGCCCATGCACTACTGCAGGCAGGTGGAGCAGGGCTGGGAAGTAGTTCACTGGGGATTATACCTTATCCTTGGTCTCCTCCCTTCTTTTTCTTCTTCCTCCTCCTCCTTTTCCTCTCTCCCTCTCTCCTTTCTCTCCCTCTCTCCCTCCTCTGCCCTAATGTATCTACCTTAGAGACACTCATCCATGGACCGAGACCTCTGAAATGTGAGCTGAAATGAATCTTTCCTCTTCCAAGTTGTTTTTCTCAGGTATTTTGTCATAGCAATGAAAACTGACTAACAACAATGACTATACTACAGTTTGTTTATCCGTTCCCTGCTTATGGACATACAGTTTGTTTCTAGTCTTTGGCTTTTATGAATAAGCCTGTGAAGAACATTTATGCTCAAATATTTATACAAACACATATGTCTGGGAGTAGAACTTTTGGGTCATATAGTTGTATGGCATAGCTTTTCCTGTCCTTTTACTTTTATCTCATCATTTCTTTTATATTTAAAATGCTTTATCTTTTTTCCATACTAGGGATTGAACCCAGGGGGTTCTACCTCTGAGCTACACTCCCAGCCTTATTTTTTATTCTTTATTTTGAAACAGGGTCTCACTAAGTTGTGAAGGGCCTCACTAAGTAGCTGAGGCTGGCCTCAAACCTGTGATCCTCCAGTCTCAGCCTCCCAAGTACTGGGATTACAAGCATGCACCACCACACCCGGCTAAAATGCTTTCTTGATATACAGCATATAGTTGGCTCTTGCCTTTTTTGTCCTGCATGACAATCTCTGCCCTTTAATTGGATGGTTGACATATTATATTTAATGCAATTATTGATATGGTTGGACTTATATCTACTATCCTGTTATTTGGATTTCATTTCTCTTCTGCATTTCTTTGTTTCTCTGTTACTTCCTTTCTCTTCTCCTTCCTGCCTTCCTGTCTGCCTGCCTTTATTTCTTTCTTCCCAGGGGCATTCTACCTCTGAGCTCTACCCCCCGACCTTTCTATTTTTTATTTAGAAACAGGATCTTGTTAAGTTACTGTGCACTGGCCTCGAACCTGAAACCCTCTTCTCTCAGCCTCTCAAGTCTAGGATTTTAGGTGTGCACCATCATACCTGGCTTCTTTCAGATTAGTAGGACATGGTTTAGTGTTTGCTATTTTGTTTCCTCTATTGACAGCCTTTATTTACATGATAATACCTAATGAGCCACCACACACTCACGCTGACCATATAGTTCACCCTTCTGTTTATGCCTCTGAATTCTTTTAAGTGGTTGCTCCAGGGCTAACCGTATGCTTTCAGCATTCTGGTAGTCTATTTAGACTACCAGATCTCTTTACACTTCCCATAGACTGCATACTTTCCCTTTCCCATTTCTCACCTCATACTCCCCGCCAGTCCCCTCCAAAGCCTGATTTCCTCTTCACAGGGGTGAAAACCTCACAGCAGCACAAGTTCTCCTCACTCCCCAGCTTGCCCGTTGTCTGACTGTTGACCGGTCCTTAACTTCTATGCCTGTCCTAAGTTTCTTCCTGTACTTTCACTACTTTTGATTTAATAAACAGTGTTATTTTAGGTAAATTTATGAGAAGAATGAGAACATGATCTTTTGTAGTTGCTCACTTTTTTTTTTGCACGCTTCATTTCCTCTTCTGGAACTGAGTTTTCACCTGTTATTTTTTCCCACCAGGCCATTCCTTTACTAGGGTCTTATTTATCTTAAAATGTTCTTATTTTACTCTCATTCTTGAATCTTTTTTTTTTTTAATACATTTCTGGGTTGCCAGTTTTTTCCTCTTTTTATTGGTACTTTAGAGATAGAGTTCCATTGTTATCTGGTCAACATTCATTTTAAGCTTTGTTTACCTGTACCTTTTTTTTTTTAAAGAACCTCCCTCTATCTCTCTGTCTCTCCATCTCTATCTCTCTGTCTCTCCATCTCTCTCCCCCCCCCCCCTTTCTCTCTCTCTCTCATAGTTAGTACTGGGGATTGAACCCAGGGGTGTTCTACCTCTGAACTATACCCCCAGCCCTATTTTGTATTTAGAGACTGAATCTCGTCAAGTTACTTTGTGTTGGCCTTGAACCTGGGATCCTCTTGTCTCAGTTTCCCAAGTGCTGGACTCACAGGTGTGTGCACCACTGCACCCAGCAAGAACCTCTCTTTAGCAGGTCTTCAGAATTTTATGATGTAGCTAGGTGTGATTCCCTTATATTAGTACTTCTTGCGGTTTGCTGAGCTTTTTGGACAAGTAAATCTTTATTTTCCATTGTACTTGAGAAACGTTTGGGTGTTATTTTTTTCCTTTTTTTTTTTTTCTGCTTCATTCACCCTCTTTATCTTTGGAACTCCAATTATATGTATGTTAGATCATTTGATATTGTGCCAAATATCAGTTTGCAGCTCTTTCATTTTTCCTCTATCCCTACCACCCCCCTTTATTTTTGGGCTGTGCTTGGACTTTAGACCTTTTTATTGCCGTCAGGAATTTCTCTCTAGGCAGAGAGCCAGGGTGAAAAAATATTAGATCAATGATATTATTCATCTGTCTTCAAGTTCACCAGCTCTCTGTCATCTCCAATTTGCTGTTAAGCCCATACAGTGATTTTTAAAATTTTTTCACTTATTGTACTTTTTTAGTTCCAGAACTTTTGAGTCTCTTTTTATATCTTTTGTCTTTCTACTGAGATTGCCTTTCTGTTCTCTCAAGACCATATTTTCCCTTAGTTATTTGAACATATTTCCCTTTACTTCTTTTAACATGCTTAGTGTGTGTGTGTGTGTGTGTGTGTGTGTATGCATGTGTGTGTGTGTGTGTGTGTGTGTGTGTGTGTGTGTGCGTGTATGTGTGTTTTACAGGACATTGAACTCAGGGGCATTCTACCTTTAAGCTATACACCCAGCCCTGTTTTATTTATTTATTTTTTTTATTTTGAAACAGAGTCTCACTAAGTTGCTGAGAGCCTTGCTAAGCTGCTGAAGTTGTCCTTGAACCTGCAGTCCCCGTCTCAGCCTCCCAAGTGCTGGGATTACAGGCACGTGCTACTGCATCATCTTTTAACGTACTTATAATAGCTGCTAATGGACAATTTAAAGTTTTCATATGCCAGGTGCAAAATGTGGATCTCATTTCCCATTTTTTTAAATGCATAATCTTGAATTGAATGAATATTGGGTGTTTAATAATATGCTATGAAGACTGTGAATTGGGTGTCTTCCTTGGCAAAGTATTCTTGATAGATGATCACCATGAACTTGTACAGTTTTGGTTTTTTGCTTTGTTATTGCATTTGCATATCTGTGGAAAATCCATGGAGTGATCCCCTCTAACTTGGTGATACTCAGTCTCTAAACTGTCTCCTTGCAGCTCTTGTTGGCATTTATATTTAGTCTTTGTTAGGGCAAAACTAGAGTAGTCCTTATTTAGCTTTTTTTTTTTTTTTTTTTTTTGGAACTGGGGTTTGCACCCAGGGGCATTCTACCTTCACTCTACACCTCCAGCCCTTTTATTTTAAAATAGTTAAATTGCTGAGGCTGGCTTCAAACCTGTGATCCTCCCGTCTCAGCTTCTCAAGTACTGGGATTACAGGCGTGTGCCACTGTGCTTAGTTTAAGGTGTGACTCTTAACCCTAAAAGGTAGTATTTTTGGAGCCTCTGATTGATGCCAGGGATAGTAATGAGATTTGCAGATTGCTCCACTCTGGTAGAGCTGAACTCCAACAAGCCCCAGCACTGGAACATTCAACCTCTAGTGTCTGTGTTTTCCAAAGCACGTGCTGGCTTCTGTCTAGAAAATCTCAGGGTCTTGCCTTGATCACGCGCAACATAGACCTCAGTGAGAAAGTCATAGTGGACTTTATGTTGAACTTATGGGGCTGGTCTTTTCCCATGCCTTTCTGGTACTCTACCCAGCCACTTCTGGCCTCTTCACCTGCCAGGACCTCTGACCTCTGCCTCCTCAGCATAGTGTGGCCACTGTGCTGTGCTTGGACTCTAACTTCCCGTACTCCATTCGGGAAACTGTCTCCAGGGAAAGAGCCAGGGTGATCACAGGCTTATCTTATGAGTTTTAATTTTCTCCAGACTCAAAGTCTCATGCTGCTTGTTATTGACTGCCTGGGAAGCGTGGCCTCATGTATTTTTCTAGTTGTTTCCAGTAGGAAGACTAGTCTGAAGCCTAGTAGTCCATCATGGCCAGCCAAAGAAGCCCTTTGTTCACTTTTATCTCTAATAATAGGTAGCACTTATTGGATATTTACCTTGTAAAGGGCCTTTTTGTGTTATATATTTCTTTTAGTTATCAAAATAATTCATGAAATAAGTGTTACCATTATCACAATTTTATAAATGAGCAACCTGCAGGGGTGAACACATGGCGGGAAATCCAATGAACAAGTACCAGAGTCTGAATTCAAACCCAGGCAGTGCGACTCAAGAGTTCGTGCTTTTAAAAGGACTTGACCACAGCGAGTGCTCCGGAAATAT
Source organism: Graphiurus murinus (assembly GCA_004027655.1). Taxonomy (NCBI): domain Eukaryota; kingdom Metazoa; phylum Chordata; class Mammalia; order Rodentia; family Gliridae; genus Graphiurus; species Graphiurus murinus. Next base: position 9,272 of record PVLC010002814.1, on the reverse strand, counting down.
CATTCCGTGTCATTGTTGCCATGAATAAAGTACTTTCCTCTTCTAGGGATGAGATGAAGCATTTTACAAATCCAAGTGTGATTGTTGGTACGGGACCCCCAAAAGGTGTGGCTATGTTATGTTCTGAAGTAGGTGTGATGTCGACTAGTTTAACATTTAGTATAAAAATGACTAATTATTGTTTCTATTCAAGATTTACATGATGCAGAGGGTTTACGAGTTCTTACTGGTCACACACACACACACACACACACACACACACACACACTCTCTCTCTCTCTCTCTCTCTCTCTCTCTCTCTCTAATGTTTTGAACAACGGAGGTAGCACCAAGCTTGTTCAGCTATGACTCCTCAAAATCCCAACCTCACCTTGTATTTTCACAGTGTTTACTCCTCTATGTACCACCTGTTCCTTCTGTCTTCCTGCTATCCAACCTTAGATATTTGGGTCCTTTGTAGAGAGGGCAAAATCATCCATTTAGGTGAGGCAGGGACAGGAGTCATACGATGCCAAGCAACTGCCATGGTTGGAGACGTGGAGGGTTCCAGAGCAGAAGTCTTCTGGCTGCTGTTCACAACTGTCTTGACAGATGATGAGGGGAGGAGGATGTATGAGCACACAAGACCTTGGTTACACCAGAACCCAGAGCCATGCTTTCCACACAGAGTGCTGGGTGGGTGACACTCCCGAGTATGTGCAGCAGCAAGTGGACGCCAGGATTCAGGACTCCCAGCCATGCGTCTGGAGGTCTTGGCTTTGTATTGTGATGGAGTTGTGATTTATGGTTACAATGCCCTGTCATCTCTTCCCATCATGTTCTACCCATTTGAGAGTCTATGAAGGAAAGAGTGTGTTAACCTGGGTCCAGGGGAAGAGATGGGCTGATGGAGAAGCACTGCGGGGTAGCAGACAGACACCCGGGTTCTAATCCGAGTTGAAATCACTTTCAAGTCTTGGGTAAATTACTTAAGTTTCCTGAGCCTTGATTTCATTAGTTCTAAAATGGGGGAGGAGTCATAGCCAACCCTAAGGATGACTGTGAAACAATGAAATGATGAATATGAAAGCTCTATTATTTCACCCTCTTTTTGTATGGTTTTCTGAGGATAAGAAAGTCAGTAGCATGGAATTTCTGCAATTTAGGTATTATGTAAGTTCCCATTTTGGAAAAAATATAACGGGTTTGCATTTCTCTGATTGCTAATGATGTTGAACATTAAATATGTTTATTGGCCATTTGTATTTCTTCTTTTGAAAGTATCTATTCATTTCAATTGCCCATTTTTGTTGCATTAATTGTTTGTTAGTGTTAAGGTTTTTAAGCTCTTTGTGTATCCTAGATATTAGTCCTCTATCAGAGGAGTAGCTGACAAAGATCTTCTTTCATTCTATAGGCTTTCTCTTTAAACTCTTGATGTTTCCTTTGCTGCACAAAAGCTTTTTAATATAATTCCATCCTACTTATTAATTCTCATGTTAATTTCCTGAACTTTTGGGATAATATTGAGAAAGCTTCTACCAGTACCTATATAGCTACAGGACTAGTTGATCCTATGCCCTCTTGCAGTAATTGCAAAGTTTCTGGTCTAATTTATAGATCTTTGATCCATCTTGAATTGATACTTGTGTGAGGTCTATACTGAAATTCCATCTAATTCCAGTTAGAATGGCAAGCATCAAGAATACAAACAATAGTAAATACTTGCAAGGATGGGGGAAATAGGAACTCTTAAACACTGTTGGTGGGACTGCAAACTGTTACCGCTGCTATGAAGATCAGCGTGCAAGAGTCTCAGAAGACTGGGAGTGAAACCATCGTATGACCCAGCTATGCCACCCCTGGGCATCTTTCCAAAGGAATTCAAGTCAGAATAGTATAGTGATACATGCAGGTCCATGTGTATAGCAGCTCAACTCACAGTAGCCAAATTGTGGAGCCAGCCTGGGCATCCATCAACAGATGAATGGATCACAAGACTATCATCTATGCACACAGTGGAATTATACTCAGCCATCAAATTATATAATTTGCAGGAAAGTGGATGAAACTTAGAATATTATGCTAAGTGAGATTAGTCAGTCTCAGAAAGAAATAGTTAATGTTTTCTCTCATATGTAGAAGCTCGAGCAAAATTGGGTAACAGAAGAGATCTCAGATAAAGGAAGAGAGACTCCAGTAAAGCAGAGAGGGGGGATAGAGACATAATGAAGGTAGCCATTTAAATCATGCCATGCATGCATGTGGAATGATCAACACCAATCTCAGTGACATGTACAGGGAAGTGGAGGGAGTGGGTGGGAGCCAGAGGGAAACACAGTCAGTGTTGTGTGCAGGTACGTTCACACCACTCTATAACCTCATTAGAACTTGTAATTATAACGCACCAATAAAAGTATAAAACATTTAGCAAGAAGAAAAACAACTTTACACAATAGTGAAAAAATACAAATGAAACATTTGGCTAGGAAGATTTAGACACTCTCTCAAGAAGAGTATGGGCAATGCGATGGTTTGAATACTGTTCGTCCCCTCTGAAACTCATATGAGTATTTAATCCCCATTTTGGGATATTAAAAGTTGAGATCAAAGCCGGGCGTGGTGGCGCACGCTTGTAATCCCAGCATTCGGGAGGCTGAGACCTGAGGATCCGGGTTCGCGGTCAGCCTCAGCTACCTAGTGAGGCACTCCGCAACTTAGTGAGACCCGGTTTCAAAATAAAGAATAAAAAATAGGGCTGAGGGTATAGCTCGGAGGTAGAATGCCCCTGAGTTCAATCCCCAGTACCGCAAAAAAAAAAAAAAAAAAAAAAAAAAAAAAAAGTTGAGATCAATGCTGGGCATGGTGGTGCATGGCTATAATTCCAGTGCTTGTGAAATTGAGACAGGAGGATTGGAAGTTTGAGGCCAGCCTGGGCAACTAAGCAAAGCTCTCAGAAATTTAGTGAGACCCTGTTTTAAAATAAAAAATAAAAAGGTCTGGGTATATATCTCAGAGGCAGAATGCTCTGGGCTTAATCCCCAACACACACACACACACACACACACACACACACACACATACACACACACACACACACACACACACACAGAGGAGATCAAATGGAACCATTAGAAAGTGATTCGAGAGCCGGGCGTGGTGGCTCACGCTTGTAATCCCAGCATTCGGGAGGCTGAGACCGGAGGATCCGGGTTTGAGGTCAGCCTCAGCTACCTAGTGAGACATTCCTCAACTTAGTGAGACTTGGTTTCAAAATAAAGAATAAAAAATAGGGCTGGGGGTATAGCTCGGAGGTAGAATATCCCTGAGTTCAATCCCCAGTACTGCAAAAAAAAAAAAAAAAAAAAAGAAAGTGATTAGAAGCTGGGCATGGTGGTGCACGCTTGTAATTCCAGTACTTGGGAGGCTGAGACCAGAGGATCCGGGTTCACGGCCAGCCTCATCTACTTACTGCGGCTGTTGGCAATTTAGTGAGACCCTGTTTCAAAATAAAAGAATAAAAAATAGGGCTGGGGGTGTAGCTCGGAGGTACAGTATTAAAAAAGAAAGATTAGGGCTCTGCCTTCATGAATGGATTAACCGATTAATCTATTAAGATAAATTTATGCTTTACCAAATCAAGTACTTTGTCTCTTTTAACCCATAGGATCTGGCCCAAGGTAGGCTGCCTGACCCTTGGGTCTGGCAAACTGACTAGTCTTGGCTCTCTCTATACCTGCAGCCCCCCCTTTAGTTCCCACTGTGTAGTTCCACCACGGGGCTCCTACTTTACTTTCTTAATATACTTTCCAGTTCCTCTGCAGGCCCAGAAGCTCATCTTTGAGCCATGGCTGCCTTGGCTGGGCCTGATACCCTTCTGCAGCGGTACCAGCGACACTGAGTGTGCCAGGGACTCGGTGCTGGTGCATTTGGGAAGGCAGAGTGGAGTTTGAGTAGAATTATAAGTGTATGCATATGCAGGTGGGGCTGTAGCAAGTGGATGTCTAGGGGAATGGCGATTCAATGTTATGATTAACTAAAACCCCAAACAAATTATTGTTAAATCAATCTGGTGGCATTGAAAGAGTGACCAATTAAGGAGATGGATGGCAAAAAGGATTGGCTAGAAGGTGCTGTACCAGGGTAGGGAGCCATCTTTCAGGTTTTACTTAGTGTCTCTGTTGGCATCCTTTTGGAAAGACAATGGCATAGTCAAGGGTTTAAGAAAAAGGGCCTCAATAAGAGCTGAAGACCATTAATGGCTCTGGCTAAAGGGACAAGGGCAGGTAAAATTGTTTTAGAAGCCTGATGAGAGCCAAAGCTATGGGAGGGGGTGTGCAACAGGAGCTATGAAAACACACACACACACACACACACACACACACACACACACATACACACACACACACACACACACACACACACACAGCCTAGGCAAGTGCAAGCAACACTTACTATCATCTTGGAGTATCCAAAAAGGTCAGTAGTTCTAAACGAAGTCTTGATATTTGCTTTATCCAGGAAGAGGGCAGCACAGAAATATTTGACTTTCATCGTCTAAGGATTGACTGCTTCCTACTTCAGCCTGATTTTAACTGCTGGGCGGAAAGCCACCTTTTGGGTTTTGCCTCAGCATTTGGATCCTTACCAGTCCTGGAGATCTCCCTGAACTGGTCTTATCCTTTCTGGTAGAAGCTGAGGAGAGGTGTCCTAGAAAGGCTTCCACTCTTTGAATACAAGATACGTCTGGTATAGGGACTTTTTATTAAACCTAAGCAAAACATAAGTGAAAACTTTTGCAGAGATGCACAGCTAGAGCGTTCCATCTCTTTCCTAGCTCAGTGCACATCCTCTCTGCGATCTTAGTCTCAATCTAGACATGTCTGGGCTCATTCTGCTACCAGGGATCAGGGATGCTCCGCAGTGCTCTGCCTTGCTCCTTCCTTCCTCACTCCTCCCAGCCGCCTCTCTCCACCACCTTCCTCCCATCTGCTGCTTCAAACATGCTCACATCAGCTTCTAGAAACCTCCCTGAGACCTGACCCTGCCTTTAGAGCTATTATCTTTACTTCTAATCTATCTTCCTTCCTTCCTCCCTCCCTTCGCTCCTCCCTCCCTCCCTCCCTCCCTCCCTTCCTTCCTTGTTTCTTTTCTTTTCTTGATAAGGAACCCAGGGACATTCTACCTCCAGCTATGCCCCCAGCCTGATTTTATTCTTTTATTTTGAAACAGGGTCCCAAAAAGTTGCAGAGGGCCTCACTAAATTGCTGAGGCTGACTGCGAACCTGTGATCCTCCGGTCTCAGCCTCCCAAGTACTGGGATTGCAAGCGTGCGCCACCATGCCCACCTACTTCTCACCTTCTTTCCCCAACAAATGTCTACTCTGGCTGCCTGTTTTTCCTCAGAACCCACTCTTCTGTTAATTGCAACCAGCTTCCACTACTGTCAATTTATTGGAACTGAAGTCTCTGTAACTGGTGTCCTCTCCTCCAATCTCAGTGACACCTTCTGAGCTTTTATGCTCACCTACCTCCCTATATCCTTCAGAGAATTCAGAAATGTCCTCTTGGATGTTAGATATCTTCTAGTCCCACCTCCTTTCTGATGACAAGAGTTTGATAAGGGGACTATTTAGAAGCATGGAAAGAAATAAAGCACTCAGCGTGAGCTGACGACTACCAGGCCAGTGGCATGCAACAGCTGGAAGCTCTTGTCCCCTAGCTGAAGGGACAAGGGGAAAGGAACATGTGTCAGGAACCCAGTGAGAGCTGAAGCTATCTATGTGTGTGTGGGGGAGGGGTGCAGGGGGGAGTGCCCAATAGAAGCTGTGCCTCCCCCCCCCAAAAAAAGGGGTATAAACCTCTCATAGGCATTCATCTTACACTTAAAAACTTCCAGGGTGGCAAGATCACTACTTGATAATATAATAATAGTAACTGTTTGGATGCTCCTTAGATGGAGCCTAAATATTCCTCCTTCCAACTTCTCTATTCATTTATTCAGATTCTGCTCTCTATCTCTACATTGAATAAGTTACTCATTCGGTTCAATTCAGTTCCCTTTAACAAATACTGAGTGCCTGCTGTGTATAGTTTACTATGCTTTAGAATAAGCATAACCAGTAAGATTCCCCAAAGGCCTTTTTAGGCTAGAAGCAGGAAGACAAATAACGAAGAAGTTGGCTCATTGTTTGGGCAAGATGATAGAAAGTTGCCAGATGAATGCATTCAGCCCTTGGATTTGTGAGTGGGTCTGATTCCCCTTTGTATAGCCATACTTCATTACTGTCGACTGAAGGCAGGCGTTGCTCTAGGCTCTGAGAACACAGTGGTGAAGCAAACAGACAAAAGCTATGTTGTGGTAGAAATGACTTGCTAGTGGAGGACACAGATCTTAATCAGGTACAAACATGATATAATTTTAGATGAGTTCCTCAAATCAAATAAAGGGGGTTCAGGGCTCTTTTGGATAATGTAGTCACAGAAGACCTTTTGGGAGAGGTAGTGTATGTACACGTACCTGATAGGTCAAAGAGACTGGGTCATGCGGGCACTAGTAGTCTACGCAAGTTCCCCCAGCTAGGAGTAGGTTAGGTATACTTGAGTAGCAGCAGGAAGGTTGTGTGATTGGAGTGCAATGAGCCTCAGACTATTAAAAGAAGAAATTGGAGGGAAAGCGAGGAAGGGGCCAAATCATGCAGGCTGCTGTAAGAAGCTTGGGTTTTTATTTCAGGTGTGATGGAAGGAGCACTGGAGGATACGCTGACTTATGTTTTAATCTAGCTCTAGTATGAGTGCTCTGTAGTAGGGGTCAGGAGACATTTTGGTGGCAATTTCACAATCCAGGTAAGAACGATGAGGATTAAGGTCATGGAGGTTGCGGGCAGTGTTGGATTCTAGATGGATATTTATTACAGAGTTGACTTAACTTGCTCACAATTGCATATTGAGGGGGAGGAGGAAAGAGAGGAATCACAAATGACTGTGCAGTTGGGTAAATGCTGGTGCCAATAACTTAGGTAAGAGAACACTCAGGGAGAAGTAAATTGGGTACAGAAAATCATGAAGTGTTTCTGGTCTGAATTAGTTGCGGGTATTTGTGATTTAGAATCTATTTTAGCCTTGAGGTTTGAAGAGGTTGGGGCTGGAGACGTAAATCTGGGAGACATTAGTGTAGAGATGGTATTTAAAGCCCTAGACTTGGATGTGACCACTCAGGGAGTAAGTCTAGGTAGCTTCAGAAAACAAAACCAAGTCAGGTAGTGAACTCTAGAGCATTCCACTTTTAGGAGTTGTGAAAAGGAGGAGAAACAGAAAAGGCCGTCTACAGATCGAGGAAGAAACCAGGATACTGTAGTGTCATTGAAACTAGCAAAGAAATGTTTCACAAATAAGGGAATAGTAAACACTGTTGAATGCAGATGATAGAGAAAAATGAGATGGTAAATTGGCCATTGAATTTTGTGATCTGTGATCATTAGTGACCTTTCTGTAAACAGTTTCAGTAGAGGGTTAAAGAGGGAATGGAGTGTGAACAAATCGTGTTCTGCAAGTATTGGGAGATGAATGCCATATCCTCGTCTTTTGTACACCCTATACATACTGGTTCTTTCAACTGTTCCTAACATGATATGATTTACAATTTTCAACTCCCCCTCCCAGTTTTTTTTTCTTGGTCAAACCTTCTCTAAATAGGACCTCAAGTGTTTCTAAGTAATGCCCAGAATTGAACATAGTACTCCCTGTGTGATCTGTCCCTATGTAGAATACATCAGGAAAATACTCTCTTTCATTCTAAGTATTCTATGCCTATTATTGTAGCCTAAGATAGATTGCTTTTTTTTTTTTTTGACAAGCACATTGAACTTTTGATTGATACTAAGTTATCACCTAAGAGCTCTGAATCTTTAACACACATGCTATTTCCAAGCTGCTTCTCCATCCTGTTATTATATAGATGGGTTTTTTTGGGAGACTAAGTGCTGGGTGTGATGGTTGTCACTGTAGCACTTCATCTTTGATTTGGCTTGCCCATGTCTATTTTGGGTCCAAATTCTGTCACTCAGGGATTGATGTCATCCTTTTATAAGAAAGTCCCTGTGCCTACATCCAAGTCATTAATAAACATGTTAGCTGCTTCACATATTTTGTGGAAGTGGGTAGCTATACACTATAAAGCGTCCATACGTAAGTATAAATGTAGACAAGCCAAAGCCTGTTTTATTCTAATATACTTTTATTGGTGCATTGTCGTCTCATATCATCATGAAGTTCAGAGCGACAGACACACGTGCACACGGTACTTGGGGAGCTTCCCCCTGGCTCCTCCCCATTTCCTCCCTTCCCCATACTAATATATTAAGATTGGCATTGATAATTTCATATACGTGCATATCATCAGTGGAAGTATTTCCTTCATTACTTCTCCCTCCTCACCACCCCCAGCCTCTCCTAGACCCTTCCATCCCGCCATAGGGGTTTCTCCTCGGAGGCTGTTTTAAAATACAATTCAGTAGTGGGAGGCCTCACAGAGTCAGAGGGCCTGGTCCTCATTGGCTCGAGGTGGAGCAGGCAGACGCCGCTGTTGCCTGGGTGCATCTGGACCAGTTCACTTGAGGCTCCTTCCGAGCAGCATTGGCTTGTTCCTCTGATCTAGCTGTGAGCGTCCCTGTGTGCACTGTAATCCAGCTCCCCATTCTCTGTCATGGACTCAAAGATCTCCTGGGAAACTTGACCACATGAAATCAAGATTCCAGTAATCCTGTTAGGAGGTTATAGGGTCGTATTTAAAAATAAGGTTAATAATAACTTGTGATAATTAATATTTGTTTAGAATATTGTGGTATTCAGAGCACTGTAACATTCATTTTCTTATGTAACCATCACAATAACCCAATCTTCTCTAGGATGCTTCCATTTGGCAGATGAAGAAATTGATCAGAGACATTACATAACGCACCCTAGGTTACATGGCTGTTTATAAATGGCAAAAGTCAGATTCAAACCGGGAGAGTTTGTAAGTGGGACCTGGGCACGTCATTGAGGCAGTGAGCTGTTCACACGTGGTGAGGTGCAGAGGAGATCTGAAGCTGATGTGCCACTGGACGTGTGGGTTTCATTCAGGCTTAGCGTGGCAACAGGGAAGAAGACTGTTTTCAGATATCCATCACTGGTGGGGACGCTTGCATTGATTGATTGATTGATTGATTGATTGCAGTACTGGGGAATGAACCCAGGGGCATTCTACCTCTGAGCTTCACTCTCAGCCCTATTTTTCCTTCCTTCCTTCTTTC
>PVLC010002813.1:46620-107632 GCA_004027655.1 Graphiurus murinus | reverse complement strand
GTACTGGGGATTGAACTCAGGGGCATTCTACCTCCAAGCTATACCCCCAGCCCCTATTTTTTATTCTTTATTTTGAAACCGAGTCTCACTAAGTTGTGGAGTGCCTCACTAGGTAGCTGAAGCTGGCTACGAACCCGGATCCTCCGGTCTCAGCCTCCCGAATGCTGGGATTACAAGCGTGCGCCACCATGCCCGGCTCACACATGGTGTTTTCAATGGGCACCTTTGGAAATAAAAATGGAAACAGAGACCCTTTTCAAGAACTTACTCCCTAGTTATTGTTTCTATTTGTGGACACTACCTAGCATACACATGACATTACAAATAACCATTTATGGGCAGAGATGTGCCATGTAAGATTGAGTTGTTTCTAATTCATATCAACTGCTCTAGATGTAGGCGCCTTGGATTAGGAAGTATTAATTTTGTGAAGGTCTCATATTTTACAAGTTTGTAGGCTTCAGTCAATCACAGGTGATAATGAACAAAAAAAGGGACAAGGACTAACCATATTTGGAATGTTGAAACATTACATATTAGGTACCACATTCTCATGTGTCTATAATAATCACTTGAAGTTGGTACCTGAGCCAAGAGAATACTGACAGTGTAGACAGAGAGCAGGGCAGCCTTCCCGATCAGCATAAAGAGTGACATCCCAAATCAGGCCCTAAGTACCTTTTCTGGAGATTCACACAATATATTTTCCGGCTTCAGATCACGGTGAGCAATGCCTGAAATGACAAACAGCAAAGAAATGGTTAACATATGCACATAATTATCAAACATTCCACACACAATTAATTTTTTCCAAATGCTGTTGTTCGCAGATTAATTCCCAATTATGGTACATTAAAAAACCAACGAGCTGCAGGAGGCAGAAGTAACCAGAGACACAAACCGAAAGCACAGTGGATTCTGCAAGTTCTTTTGAAGCAGAGGCTTTAGAAGTCTGGCAGGGATAAGAAGGGCTAAATGAATCCCAGCCAGCCTACCTTTCAGCACTGCAGTGACAACCAAGAATTCTTATTGTGCAGCCTAACACAAAGCAGAGCACAGAGCTCTGCAAACGGCAATGCTCAGAACGGCAATGCAGAAATAATTAGTGTCTTGTTTAAGAGCATCTCGGGGGGCTTAGACGGCTCTACCTCATTTCTTCTGTGTAGCCGATTTAAACAACAACAACAAAGATTTCTTCAGCGTGACTCCCTGAATGTTCAGAGGGCCAAGTGTTAGCTAACGAATTTCCCAAAGCCTGTCCAATTCCCTCTTACCTGCTCTGCAAGGACAGCTTTGGCCTGAGGGTGCTATTCTTCAGAGAAGTGAAGAACTTCTGCCTTTTGGCCAGGCTTCCTCAGAGGACCGCAAATAGCAGCCTACCCAATGAGGGATTAAAAGCCGCTGACCTGGCCAAGAAGGCACCTAGGGTAAGATCTTATTCCAAACAAAGGAAGGGCCAAGGAAACAACAGATAGGGTCATGGTGTTCTGGCAAGAGGACACAGAAACCTCCCTTTCCTCCTTCCTTCCATAGCCCTACAGCACAGAGACCAAGAGTCTAGAGGGTTTAGCAAAAGTCTACTTCAAAGCCTTAGAAAGCAGAGAGGATCTTGGGTGATAGGGAAAGCAGAATGTCCTAGAGACCCTTAGTGATCAGCAGCTTGGGCAGCCCTCTGATTCTCTACTGGAAGGCAAAGGACTGGCCCACCTGAGGCACTCACTAGCGAAGAAAAAGCTCGGCTCCAGCAAGCTAAGTAACTTCATCAGTCACCTAATTGAATGAGAACCCAGAGCAACTCGGCCCAGCCTGCGCAAATTGAGTCGGGCTACTGCTTGCTGCACTAAAAGTGAAGGATATTTTCCATTACAGCAAGTGCTCCCACAGAAGGATCATGAGCCGTGCACGGAGCCTTACTCTCCAAATAGGTACCCGTGGCCCGCTTGTCCCCCCGCCTGAGAACTCGGAGAGCCGGGCTGTCATAATGGGCCTGCCTGTGTGAGTGCGCCAGCCATCCGGCCGCTCCGGTTCATTTCCCAGAGGTTAAGCTGCAGTGTGTCCAGTATTTAAAAGTATGGAACTTGTTTCAGGGCTGACCCATTCTTGCCCCATTCATCTTCCCAGTGTGAAGTTATTTAGAAAACAGCCAAGTTCAGCTGGAAATCGTTTTTCATCCCCTCCAACTTCTAGTCACGCGGGCAGCTGGCCAGCGAGATGTTAACAAGCACTTCAAAACTCCTAAGACACCACCGGCCTCCGTTCCCTGTAGTGCATTCTTGTAAGTAAATAAATAAATAAATATATAAAAAATAAAACCGCCTTTACCCCTCCTCCAAGGTATGGCTCTTGTAAAAAGCATGACCCAGTTTTGCAATCTACAGAGGCAGCTTGGGGAGCAGTTGTAAATCTTTGTCAGGCAGGTGTTACCTACATGCATCCCAGCTTTCAGAAACAGAACTGCTGCTATTCATCATGCTGCAGAAAGTATAGACACCCCCTTCTAGGAATTTTCATCCCAGGTACAAGTTAGGGCTCCAGAGTGGACACTGTCAATTTGCAGATCTCTTTCAGTTGCTGGAGGAAACCAGATGGAGTCAATGAACCTGAACCTCTGGCACACCTGCCACACCAGACCACACCTATTGCCAGTGCAAAGCGGGATGTCTGTGTGTGGTATGCCTACAGTTAGTCCTGAACACTCACAATCAGCGTGGCTGGCCAGTGGCCACAACTGTGAGGGGAGTGGAGCAAAGTCAAATTATCTGCTCCACCCCCACAGTCCATCAGGCAGAATGCTTTGTTGATTGACTGATACTGGGGATTGAACCCAGGGGAATTCTACCTCCAAGCTACACCCCCAGCCCTATTTTTTATTCTTTATTTTGAAATGGTCTAAGTTGCAGAGGGCCTCACTAAGTAGCTGAGGCTGGTCATGAACCTGTGATTTTGCTGTCTCAACCTCCCAAATACTGGGATTATAAGTGTGCGCCACCATGCCCAGCTAGAATGCTTTATTTTAAAGGAATTAATATTAGGAATATAAATGATTTCTGCCTCTTGCGGGAGGAGGGTGCAGGAAAAAAATTCAATGAAGATCTACTATGTGCCAGGAACCTTGCTCCATCTATGCTATAAATATGCAATATACACAGAAGATCCACACAGGTACATAAACAAATTCATATATATAGAAGGCTTAGAACAGTGACTAGCACAAACAAGTGTTAACTGCTGTGGATGATGGTGTAACTCTCCTACTCTTTAACTCACCCGATCGCAGGGAGAGCACCCAGCTGGAAGAGAGGAGAAGCCACATTCAATTTTTCCACGGCACTGCTTTGGGACAAATTTTTTATTTTTATTTATTTTTTTGTGGTACTGGGAATGGAACCCAGGGGCTTCTTCCTCTGGGCTACACCCCCATACCTATTTTATATTTTATTTGGAAACAGGGTTTCAGTAAGTTTCTGAGAGCATCACTAAGTTGCTGAGGCTGGCTTAGAACCTGTGATCCTCCTGTCTCAGCCTCCCAAGTACTGAAATTTGTTGATTGATTGATTGATACTGGGGATTGAACCCAGGGGAATTCTACCTGCAAACTACACCCCCAGCCCTATTTTTTATTCTTTATTTTGAAATGGCGTGCCACCATGCCTGCCGGGACAAATTTTTTTAAATGTATATAATAGTCCAACAGATTTATGGAAATGTAAAAACACTTAATTTGAAAAATATTTAATTCACTACAAAAGTTCTTAAATTATGAGTCCTAGAAAAGAACTGTAAGTGAAATATAACTCAAACAATACCAACCTGCTAGTGACACTATGATGTTCAACAGATACCCTGAACTTTCATATATAAGAGAAAAATTCATTTTGCATTGACTGTGAAGATACATAAAACCACATATAGCCTATCATGACAATTTTGAAGAGAGAGATCAGGTGCAGTATTTTATTTTTTTCATACTGGAGATTGAATCCACGGGCATTCTACCTCTGAGAACATATCCCCATCCCTTTAAAAATTTAAAAAAAAAAAAATTTGAAACAAGGTCTTGCTAAGTTGCTGAGGCTGGCCTTGAACCTGTGATCCTCCTGTCTCAGCCTCCTAAGTATTGGGATCACAGGCATGTGCTACTATGCCCAACTTTTATTTTTATTTATTTTTTGTGTGGTACTGGGAGTTAAACCCAGGGGCATCTCTCTGAGCTACACCCTCAGTCCTATTTCATTTTGAAACAGGGTCTCACTAAACAATTGAGGGTCTTGCCAAGTTGTTGAGGCTGGTCTTGAACCTGTGATCTCCTGCTTTAGCCTCCAGAATACTGGAATTACAGAAATGTGCCACCATGCCTGGCTCAGGGAATGTATTTTAAAAGACTAAAAGGAATGATACTAAAATATTTATATGAGAGTGGTTATATCATGCATGAGTTTTATTCATCAGGAAAAGGAGCACACTCCACATACAGGCACATATGCACACACTCACACAGGACTTGCTCAATGCGAAATTCATGCTTTTTCCTTTCTCTTTCTCCTGTAGCCCTACCTTGCTGAATGGCTCCACCATCTCCCAGCCATCCTCAGCAGACGCCCAGGAGTCTCCTACAGTGGGCACGTTCAAATCTTGAGCAGCCTGCCAGCTGTGCACCTCCTGGACGAGCTCCCTGCTGGGCCTGCCCCCTCTCCTTTGCTACCCAGAGGCCGCCAGCCCAACCCGCCCACCAAGGCACAGGCTTTGCTCACCTTTGGTATGCAGGAAGTCAAGGGCAGCGGCAACATCCCGCACCACTCGGCTGGCTTCTCGCTCATTGAAGTGTTTCCGCTTCTGGATGTGGGTGAGGATGGAGCCTGGGGAGCAGAGAGGACACGGGAGAATGCCTTTGTGGGATCTAGTAGGTCTAACCTCTTAGGGACCAGTTTTCACAAGTGTGGGGCAGTATCATAGGCTTCCTCATTACTAAATGTCCAGCTCCAAGTGTGGTGCCTGGCACAGAGGAGGAATCAGTGTGAATCTGCTGAGTCAAACTAGACTGCTACCTTCTGAGCCTGTCTATGAGGAGCTCAGATGTGTCAGAGAACAATTATTCATATTACAAAAAATATTAACACCAGTGGGGCTTGAACTGAATGCACGTGGAGCTAGAGGGCCTTAGAGACTTGTGCTACTTTACCTCCCGAACTTTCCCCTATGTTATTGGTATTTTCTTGGCAATGGCTAACATTTAGTGAGTAGTTACTATGAGCCAGGGACTATGCAATGCTCTTTAAGTAAATTATCTCATCCTTACCACAATTGTACAAAATGGGTAATATGATTATCCTCATTTTATAGATGGGGAAGCTGATGCCAAAAATGGTTAAACAACTTGCTTAAGATCGCACACCAGTAAGTGGTGGAGCCAGGACTCAGAGGCTGTGTGTACTTCCCCTTGGAGGTCTTGTGGTCCAACTTCTTGGGGGAGGGACTGCCCTGAGACACCTGTGCCTTCTCTACCTGCTGGGTCAGGCCTCAGAGGAATGACTCCAGAGGTCCCTGGCTGCCTCCAGCATTCCAAACATGTAATTCATGTCCTAGTGTAGGGAGGGGCGGGCAGGGGCATGGGCATATGGCTTGGCTTCATGTGGTCTATACTGACTACCGTGAGCCAGTATTTGTGGGCTGAAGGTGTCATTTCTGTGTCCTAAAAATGGCCTCATGCTTACTTATTACCTGTTTGTTCCCCCAGTCAGGGAGAGGGCTAGAGAAGAATGGGAAGAACTGTCAAAGATCTTTCACCTGCCAGATTAGAGTCAAAAGATCCCAACATGCTAGGGAACCTTTTCAGAAAACTATCTCCTGGCCCTGCTCTAACCTGCTTGCTGTAGCAAGCCTCTTGTTTCTAATTTGTTAAAACAGAAGGCAGAGAGTAATATTCTGCTTATTTCTAAGGCAGCTGCCAGTATACTCAGTTGTTTTAATAATATAAAGTCAACATTTACTAAACTCTTGAGTTTTTCCTCTGCACAGTGCTAAGCATTTTGTGTGAACTATCTTATCTGATCTTCATGGCAACCCCATGAGGTAGGTGCTATTCCTATCTCCCTGTTTTACAGATGAAAATACTATTTGAAAAAGGTTAAGGGATTTGCCTAAGATCATGTGGCAATAAGCAATGGGGCCAGACTTAAGTTTAGCTTTGTTAGTTTCTAAAGCATGCTCCCTTGACCACGGAGACGCTCCATGGAGCCCTCTATTCAGCGCTACACACTCCTGTAACATCACCTTGCATTGTGTCCTAGGGCTGAGTGGGGAGTGAGGAGGAAAAGAGCTTCTCTATCCTCTTCAGTACGTCAGAAAAGCAAACGTAGTGACAGGCAGTCTGGCGGTGGGCAAGAGTGGCATCCTTCCACATGAAGAAGGGCATGTTCTTGACTTCCTTTCTATCATGGGTCTGTGTCCCAAACAATGAGGTCCTTCTCTCCTTTATTTAGCCTTCTAGACTTCACAATGTAAGCCAGAGTTTTCACCCCATAATTAATTTAGTTAAATAGTAGATATGTCAAAATAGGGGATTGATAAATTGATCACAAAATGTGTCTATTATGACTCTTATTATAATGAAAAGGGTTTTATAGAATGCCCACACAGGTGACATTCTAAGCTTTGCAAAATGCTAATTATCATCCTTCCCTCCGGCCTTCCTTCTCCCAAATCAAGGGCAGTTTTTAAGTCCTTCATCCTTTTTATTAGCTTGAGTCATTTTAGAAGTCTCTGGGATTCATGATGAATGATCACCACCCTGGGTCTTAATCCAAAATCCAAACACATACTCAATAGGAAGTACCTCCTTGCAATTTCTCAAAGACCAAGTAAAACCTCGTGTCATCTTCAAAGAACTCAATCAGCTCCAAAATGTTCCTTGAATAGGGAAAAATGGGAGGAGGGGGAATTATGTTATATATTAATGTCCACTTACAAATATACAAAGAAAAAAATATACAACGCCCTGTAGTGGGGCAGAAATCAACTTGAAATCAGAATGCTTATTAAAGACCCATGTTGGAGGAACAGCCAATGGTGTTAGCAAGATTCAGGTCACCTTATCTTTCCATAATGTTTAGTCTCTGGTGTTTTCTCCAAGTCTGTGCTGTCAAACCCCAACCCTAAAACCCACTAGGTAGAGTTATAAAAAAGTCCCGGTCACATTAAACTGAATAAAATCTGCAGCCGACTGGAAGCAATTGCGGCTAATAACACTGAATAGTAGGTGTGTGTCCTGGAGGCAAGCAGCAAATAATTACTTGCCCTCCCTCTTGCCCATAAATCATGGGGCAGTATTTACATTGCCTGGAGAAAATGGAAACATCTGTCAAATAGACTTGGGGCCTAACGTGGGCACCGCTAGACCCTAACTGCTAAGCGCTGCTTAATGAAACGGCCGCGTTCCTGGCCACCATAGCACTTGTGGCCTTCCCCGGTGAGCACTCTCTGTCTGCCCGAATACTGCAGTGCTCTGCCAACAAGGTCGTCTCGTAACTCAGCAGGGAAGCTACCAGCCTGGATATTGGAGGTGTTGGGGTTTTTTTTCTTGAAAGAATGAAATAAACCAAGTAGAGTCTCTAATGCTGAACTAAGAAGCTGCAGGGCTGAAAATAAAAATCTGTCCCTCATAAAAAAATGCTGACCACTTTGGGAGACACCGGGCTTTTACTAGTGTGAAGGCGTCCAAATAAGATGGTCAAAATGGCCTAATTTGAAAGAAGATTGTAGAAGCAGTGCCTGGAGTTAAATCAACAGCGGGCCCCCATCCTCCAAGCTTAATGACAAAGCCATCAATACCAGGCCACTGGCTCCCTGCTGACCCTGCCATGGAGGAGAGAGAGGGGGAGGCCAGCCTTGAGGTGACCCTGATTTAAAGCCACAATGGGAGGGCCACTCATTTGGAGCAGACTAAGATGGGGCTGGAGGTTACCGTGGCCCAGTTAGCAAGCCAGGAAGTTTGCCTGTGGTTTCCGCATCCTTGAGGTCTCTGTGCAATAAGTATTCTGGGAACGGAGAGCATCAGACAATGTTCTTGACGTCCTCACCTTGGTATTAAAAGCCCCAAAGATTTGTACCAGGCAACATTCAGCCGGCCTACCTCCCACAGGCACTTGGAAGAAATGAAACCTCATTTCCCCCCAATAGCCATGGATTTGGATTGCTCACTCTTCTGACTTGCCTGGATTGGTGATATTTACAGCATTTCAGCCTGAAGAAAAGATGGCTTCTTGGGGCTACTGCTGCTGCTTCTCCTTCCTCTCCCGTCCCCTCCCCTCCCCTCTTTCCCACTGAAAGATGGAAGGAGTGGTTGCAGTGGAGGGGAAGGAATGAGTTGAAGTGCTGGGGTCAGGGGATGGTGAGAAGTAACCTCCTTTTCTGCAGTCAAACACCCTCCAGAGAAGCACCAAGTCACCCGCAGGACACTCACTTGTTTCCTTGACACTGGTAGAGTGTCTCCACCTCTCGGAATACCCGGCTCCGGCTGTGTCCTGCCTGCTTTTCGATGATCTATGGGAAGGATAAAATCTGTCACTTACACCCACCTGACTTCAAAACAGCCCTCGCTGGAGGCCCTGAGAATGAAGGTCGAATGCACAAAGTCCAGATCTGGTTCCCAGCAGAAGTCTGGAGGGAGCCGTGGTGACACAGGCACTGTGGCTCTGTCGGGGAGGCAGCAGACTGGCCAAGGGCTTCCAGCCCAGCCGAGCCTATGTCACTTTGGCCACACACAACACCAGGGGAGCCCATGAAGCTGTTGCCCAGGGAAGACTGAGGCAGCTGGCAACACAAAGAGCAATCTCTACTCTTTCTGCCTACAGGGGAAGAAGTGACGGACTGGAGCAAGGGTAAGGGTAGGAGGACACCCAGGAAGAGGAGGAGTCAAAGCCTCTGGATCAAGCTCAGATTGCACTCTAATCCCCAAAGCAGAAGTCTGTACTTCTCTTCTGAGAACTCACCCTTTGGCAGGCCCTGTGCTAAGCAATTTATATACCTAATCTCCATTAACCCCCATAACAATGTCAAAAGGTAAGAAGGTGTAAAACATTCTGCTCCCAGCCCAGAGCTGACCAAAAAGCTCTCACTACCTCACACCTGCTCCTAGCCTAGATGGCTTCTTCCAGCACCTGGAGCCTTCTTCTCTCCTATGAAACTGGGATGCCTCCTCCACATTTGTACCTAGAGATGCCTGGCAAAGGTCAATTTCAGCAATGCACAAGACCACGGAGGAGTGGGTGGTTTACATGGAGACAGGCTGACTCTGAAAATCTCTACAGACCCATTCAGAGCCCCAGGCCACTGCAAACAGAGCCTCTGGTAAGTCTTCTGCAGAGTCTCACCCGCTGCGTAGCTCACATGATGACATCCTGCTCTTGCCTTCCAACACTGCAGGGTACAACACTTCAAATGTCTCCGATATGTTGTAGCACAAACATTCACAACCAACTATAATTTTCTAAATAAGCCCAATTCTGTTAGTAAACCACTGTGGGGCCATTTCTGAGCAGTTAGTGAGGTGTAGTACTGGGAAACAGAAGCTATTTGACTCCAACCTATTCAGTCTCATTTGCCAAGCAGTTTAGGTCAAAGTCAGGGAGAACTTTCTTGCACAGAGGCTTCCCAGCAACAGCATGGTTTTCTTGGAGGAGGTAATGGGCTCTGGCCACTAGAGATGGGGGGTAGAATATGGACAACTATTTGGGGAGTCTTAGAGGAAATATGGATCAGATTATCTAGACATTCCATTCTGACCCTGAGGTTCATCAGCTAGATGCCTGTAGGCAAAGGGGTAAAAAAACCAAGGCTTGCAGAGCCATGCTGGGAGACATACCACCTCTCTGGGGAGCATTTGGAGAGTTGGGGTGACAAGAGACATGGGTAGAGTTGCTGAAACCAAAGACCTGTCAAGCCAGAGTCTGCCGTATGCTCAAAGCTGTCAGGGGGACATGGAGTAAGGGCCAGGTTTTCCTCCTGTGACCCAACCTGGAAGAAGTAGGTCTGTCATCCACCATGTCTCAAACCTCTGAGAATCAATTTACGTTTGTGGTTTTTACCACATTTACATATATATATATTTAAATTACTTGTAATTTATACTGATCTGATTTTAAAAGGGAATAGAAGTATCTCTCTTATTACCAGGTGAAGCAACACCCCAGCAAGAAGGAACCCGGCGCCAGTCATGGTGGCGCCATGCTTGTAATCCCAGTACTTGGAAGGCCAAGACAGGAGGATCCTGGTTCGTGGTCAGCTTCAGCTACTTAGTGAGCCCCTCCGCAACTTAGAGAGACCCTGTTTCAAAATAAAGAATAAAAAATAGGGCTGGGGATGTAGCTTGGAGGTAGAATGCCCCTGGGTTCAATCCCTAGTACCGCAAAAAAAAAAAAAAAAAGAAAGAAGGAACCTGGCTTAGCAGTAGTGTTCTCCTTCCTAATCCACAGCTGGGACTGCAGAGGGTTGGTACAAAGAAGAGGACGCATCTGTGTCAGGCCAGTCTGGCTGTGCTTGCCAGGAGGGGGCAGCACTTGGACCAGGTGGCTCAGGTGGCCCACAGGAAATCAGCTTGAATTGCCCCTTGGATTTAGTAAGACCCTTTCTCTAGCTCAGTGGTCTCAGAACCACCTGGGGAACTTGGTAAAAATACAGACCCAAGGTCTTTCCTATATGAAGAAACTTGTTCTCTGTTGCTCTGTGGGTAATTCTGACACACAGAGGTTTAAATCTGCCTTCCATCAGGGTTCTTAGACTGTAGCAAGGGCCAGAATCACCTGGATGTGTTGTTGACATTCATACTGCTGGACCCCAGCTTCTGATTCAGTAGATCTGGGGTAGGGTCAGATTATGTGTATTTTTTATTATTTATTTATTTTGTGGTACTGGGGGTTAAGTCCAGGGCAATCTACTGTTAAACACAGTCCTATTTAATTTTTTTATTTTGAAACAGAGTCTTGTTAGGTTGATGAGTCTCACTACTTGCTGAGGCTGTCCTCAAACCTGTGATCCTCCGGTCTCAGCCTCCCAAGTACTGGGATTACAAGTGTGTGCCACCACGCCCAGCTTTCTGTGTATTTCTAACAAGCTCCAGGTGATGCCCGCTACTGGTCCAGGGATCTACCTCACTTTGAGAGCCTCTTGCTCCACCTCCATCCCTTCTTCCACATGAGTGGCCAACAGAAGTGAAGGGTGGTGAAGTGAGCCGCTCCAAGGTCACACAGCTAGTTAAAGCTAAGTGCTGGGTCACTTTAGTTTTTAGTCCTCATTACCATGACACATTACTTTGTACAGCACTTCGTAGTGTGTAAAGTGTTTCTACCTCTACTAGTTCATTTTTGTTTCTGCCTTCATAACCACCTCATCAGACAGAAAGGGCAGGGATCGTCACCTTCATTTTAGAGATGTGGGCACTAAAGTTAAGGGGGTTCAATGACTTGCCCAAAATCAAATAGTAATAGTTTGTCAAAACAGAGTCATGCTGAGTGTGGTGGTGCACACCTGTAATCCCAGCACTTGGGAGGCTGAGATAAAAGGGCTGCAAGTTTAAGACCATTCTCAGCAACTTAGACTCTCAGCAACCTAGTGAGATCTGTTTCAAAATAAGAAATAAAAAAAAGGCTGGTGGGTGTAGCTTGGAGGTAGAATGCCCCTAGTTCAATCTCCACTACCAAAATATGAAACAAATCAAAACAAAAAGTCACACAGGGTTTCTAATTTCGAAAGTGGTTGTCTACTCCCTGAAGCTGACTTTGCTTTTATTGGAGTAAGAACTGGCTTACTATGAGCCAGGCATTGTTCTAAGTTCTTTATACATATTTATTAATCAACTTAATTCTGACAATAATGCTATACAGGTTCTATTATTACACCCATTTTATGGACGAAGAAACTGAAGGACAGAGAGGTTAAGTAACTTTCCCAAGGCTACACAGGTAAGGAGAAAAACCAAGATTTGAATCCAGTGAATACAGCTTTGGAGCCCCAGTTTTTACTGAGCCACCATATTGAAGAATACACAATTTATTTGGTTTAGGATAAGCTAGGAATGACTGTTTGCAAAGCAAAGCCTGCCATCCAGATGAGACACTCACTTTGACAGCATACTCTTTGCCAGTCTGCAGGCTCACGGCACCTTGAACTTTGGCATAGGCTCCCTCTCCAAGCAATTCAGAGGTCAGCTTGTACATATCTAGAGGTGAAATGGATGAGAAGAATAACAAGATGAGTCACCCCACTGCAAGCCAGGATAGGAGGAAGAGCTTCTGCCACTCGGCTTCCCTGTCTAATCACCCAGGCTGAACAGGCACGCGATGAATCTGCCACGCTTGGCGATGAGGCAGACTTGTAGCTTTCCCAGCCACACGGGACTCAGTTTCTCAACAAGACCACATGGAAGGCATCCTATTCCTCATTTTAGAGATGAAGGCAGCAAAAGGAGGTTTCAATTTAGCACCTACTTCCTAAGCATCTACTCTGTGCCAGAGAGCATAGCAGAGACAGAGTGAAGAATAAAATACAGCCCCTCCCCTCGCTAAGGGTCACAGTCCAGTGGGGAAGACAGCTGCATACACCAGCGACCCCAGAATAAACCAGGCCTTGTGAGTACTATCACAGAGGGGTAAATATAGTAAAATAAATACATAAATAAATAAGGCAGGGAAAGGGAAGCTGTTGGGGGGACCTAGGGATCCTCACAGAAGGGGTGTGATCTGAATGAACACCTTTCTTTCATTTACTCATTTGCTGAGCACCTACTATGTGCACTAGTAACCCAAAGGGGAGTAAAACTCAGTTCTATTTTCTACCACACATAAAGGAGGTCACTGGAGGGTTCTGAGAAGTTTCCAGAAGTAACCTACAGGAAATTAGAGGCAGAAGTAGGATGCAAATGATGCCTGGAGGTTTTAAGGACTGAGTCACAGCGGTTGTAACAGAGTAATAAGGCCTGGGTTGAAAGAACATTTAGGTGACCTGCCCAAGCTCACCAGCAGCACAAGCTCTCTGAGACCCTTCAAAGGAAGCCACCTCTCCACCCCAGCCCTCGCCTGCCCGGCTCACCCCCCACCCCCGCTCCAATCCCCAGCTCTTTGTTATGGAGGCAGCCTAGGCTTTAAATCCACAGCCAGCAGAAGGCCTTAAACCATGACATGAGATCTTATTACCCTTAGTCATGAGAAGTCCCTAACTGCATAGCTATCCTTAAATAATAGGAAACCACTCTCTGTTCACTGAGCGAGTAAAAGGCCTATTGATTTGCAAGCTATTCTACAGTCCTGGGGAGTTAAGGAGCAACAAATCAACTCTTGCACTAAGTAGTTTCTTGGTTCCATCAAGTTTTGGTCATGCAATTGTTTGTAGGAACAGGTAGCACACTGTTGTTTGTTTTAGATGATCTGCTTCTCTCACAGTGCACATTTCATCATTAGCCCTTCACACATGCCAGGATGTTAGGTGGTCAGAGTCCAATATTTGTGACTCATAAAGTACTCATTATCAGAACCATTCTATAGAACAAGCAATCTGATGGTGTGTCTGTGGGGCTGGGCCATAATGGGAAGCTACTTCAGGCCTCACAGTGAACAAAACAAAAAATAAGCCAGGTGTGGAGACGCACACCTGTAAAAATAAGCCAGGCATGGTGGCACACTCTCAGTACTTGGGAGGCTGAGACAGGAGGATAGCAGTCTTGAGGCCAGCCTCTGTGACTTAGTGAAGCCCTCAGCAACTTAGTGAGACTCTGTTTCAAAATAAAAATAAAATAGGGCTGGAAGCATAGCTCAGAGGTAGAATGCCCCTGGGTTCAATCTCCAGTGCCACACACATACACACAAAGAAATAAAATAGCTAAAGGGGACTGCTACTCACAGGAGTAGCTACTGATCCTTTCAGTCCTTAGCAGAAATGTGCAGTGATTCACTTCCCCCATCACAAGTCCAGTGATCACAGTGCCAGCACCAAGCCTAGTGCCTCCCAGGTAGAGTGCCCCAAATGTTGTACATCATGTCCCCTGTACACAGCATGCACTTGTTTAAAAGGGAGCCAACACGACCAGCACAAGCAGCTGCAATCTTAGGAGTCTGAGCCTCCACTTAGAGAAGAATGCAGTGCTCTTTGCAGCGGTGGCCCTTGCTGGAGGATCTTGCTTCCTCTCGTATGTTCGTTGTACCTCTCAGCAGTCCTGCCAGGAACTGCGGGGAAACAGGATCACATCTGAAAAGGACCAGGGCATACAAGGCCTTCTCACTCCACATACAGCTGACAGCTCAGTCTTTCTGCCCACCGAAGGGCTGCGTGGATGGCTTGAAGGAGGCCAGTGTGTGGTCTGAGAACTTTTCCCATCCCTGCCTACTCTGTCGCTCTTTTGTGTAAACCCACCTCCCCTGTCTTTCCCCATCACACAGATGATCACGACTGGCTCCAAGGTGGGGCATCCTATGATCTAGCCCACAAGCACCAGGTTGGTCCTCGTGGCTAGGCGAGTTACAGGCCCAGATCTTGGGAGGGCTGTGGGACCAACCTTCAAACTTGCCGGGCAAGGTGTCAGCGGCACGGGCCTTCCGCTTCTTCTTCTTCCTCTTGTCACTGTCTACAATGGGAAGAGGCTCGCTGCTGCCCATCTCTGGAAGACAAGAGGAGCTGTAAGGGAAATGGCACTGTACTGACCAAACTGTAAGTCCATTCAGAAGGAGAAAAAAGGCAGGCTAGGGGACCCGAGAGCTTTATACTGATGTTTTTTAAATATCTGTGAGGACTATTGATTTGTTTTGACCCAGGAGGCAAAACTAAAGGCAAAACCATTATAAGAGATCATTAACTGTAGAAAGGAACTCGGATAGGCAGGCTAGATTAGAAGAGGATAGCAGGAGCCTGCTTTAACCAAGCTCATTAGCACACAGATTTAGATCTGCCACCAGTCAAGCCATATTCCCCAAATAGAAGGAATCCACAAGCGGAGCCCCACTTGTGCCACTCTGGAGCCTCGGCACCAGAAAGGCAGGACCCAGGGATCGAGGCAAGAACGGGGGTGGGAGTGGGGGTCCATGCAAATGAAATCAGAGGCACCACAATATCCTTACGGGTATGCACAGGGATGCAAACGGCCTTCTGTCATAATCCTCCCAGGAACTGCCTCTGGGAAGGTGTGGGGTTGACAAGAGCCCAATTCCTTTATGTCCAGGAGCCCAGGCTTGAATGCCCGTGCAGCCCATGGTGGTCTCCTCCCTCCCCAGCTCCTTCCTCAGAGAGGGTGCAGGGAGGGCCCGCTCGGAAGCCTGCAGTTGACAGGTCTTTGCTGGGCTGCTGGATGAGGTCACTTATGGCAAAAACATTATTATTTCTCCCTGGCAGGCACCTGGCTCCCATGTTAAAGGGAAGATGCATGAGGCAGACACAGACACTGGACAGATTGGGCAGGAAAGGGTCAGGACAGAAAGCAGCAGCAGGAGACTGAGACAGGGGAAGGGAAAAGGAGGAACTGGGAGCCAGTGCCCAATCACAGTTCTGTCTCTAGGACACTCTAGTAGGGGCCTTCCCCTGTTCAAGATAAATTACTTATAGAACATGTCATGCCCCTGATCCAGAGTGGAGCCTTAATACTCTTTGCCTGCAGTTAGAAATAATAAGATTTCTCCGAAGTCTCTGGGTCTAAATCCCCACCAGGGTGATTAAACCTCTACATCCTTCTGAAATAGAGGCACTCGAGTGCTGATGGGGCACACGGTGCGAGAGACTTTAGACCAGCCTTCAATAAACACGGGCGCTGGCTTGTTGGATTTTTTTTTTTTTCCCTTAGATTTTAAAATGGAATCTGACTCTTTGCCTGCTGAGGGGAAAGACCCACTCCCTTCTCCAAGGATCTGGCTGAACATGATCAGAGAAATGGCAAGTCTGCCTGGAAGATTGATTAGTGCTGGTGCCGTCTCTATGCTGTTTTCAGAGGCAAGTACACAGCAGCCATTAGGAGGAAGCACATGGAATGCACTTTCAGCACTGCGATCCAGAAAGCACGGTTAAGCAGCCAAGTGTCTGACAGCTCAGGTTAGGTGCATTCTTCCTTCCATTTTTGGAATCTGACGACAGCACATTTTTGATTATACTTGAGAACAGAGAACAGATAAACACATGGATAGAAGGAATCCACAGAGGATCTCAAAATATTCCATCCAATAGCTTCAAGCAGAAGCTATTTTGGGGGATGGCAATGCTGTAGGAATTTGGAGAATTAAACATTGGCACTGAAATATCCAGCTTCACCAAGGTAAATTAGAAGGAAAAAAGCTTCCCAAATACATTTACTGGACATAATGAGAAATTATAGAGAAATAAAATACAGGGTCATGCATCTCCAAGACTCAAGGAGGGGGCACTGGCCATGGGCAGCAGGCTGGAGGGGGGACCACTGTCCCTCTGGCCCTGACCTTGCATGCAGTCCAGTGTCAACACTCGTCCCACCTCTTTGCATCAGCGCTGCAAGCAAGGAGCAGAACGGGCAGATTTGGGTTTCTGCTCTTTCTCCCTCCCTGGCCCACGCTCTGATAGGGGACCTGCTGACAAGCAAAACAACCAACAGGCAGGCAGTGTGGAGGAGCAGCAGGAGAGCTGGCGGCATTGTGACTCACAGGGGATGCTCAGACATACTTACGGCTCTAGCTAGCAAACCCTGTTAGCAGCAATTTATACTTGCTCTTTACCACAGCAGGGCTGCAAGCCCCTTGGGAAGCAGCATACCTCTGGGCATCGCCGCACACTCGATATTACATTTTATGGCTTCACACACAAAGATGGAGTACCTGGTCTATTCTGCATGGATCTCAATGGAAGAGGGTACGCCAGAAGGGACAAATGGCTATGACTTTCCTTGCAAACACAACTTGTTGAAGGAGAGTTGTTTTTGAAACTAGGAAGGAAAAATGTAGGAAGGCAGTGAAGTGAAAGAAACATGCTTGACTTCCCTGTTTCTACAGTAGGAGGTGGGGAGGGGGCGAGGTGTCATAATCTCCCCATCCAGAGGTGGGCCACACACTCTTTCATTTTATCATCAAGAATCACTAGCAGGTCTGTGGGATCTGAATTTAGTATGTATGCAATCACTAGATAAATGCTTTTGCGGATGGAAGGTCCCACAATTGGGCCACACCTTGGCCTACCTGCTTCCCCTGGTACTCACCCATTTGCAGCTCCCTGACAACTCCAGATGAGTTGGGGTTGTGCAAATGTTCTGGAGTCAGCTAGGCACTAGGCAGATACTGGACAGTATCACTGTGTAGAACCAGTAGCAGGGGCTCCATCCTCTGCTCCCACCCCTCTGTGGGAAACTCTGTTTGAGGGCTGATTTCACTTGGTTTTGAGCACCTGCTGTGCTCCTAAAGGCTGAGACTGTCCCCTGTGCACCCCGTCTCTCCTGTAAGTCAAGGCACACTGCCAGATACACATCAGCCCTCAGAAACTGGGCACTGAAGCGGAAATGACATGAAATGACGCACACACTGTTAGGTGCGGCACGGGTCACACAGCCCTCTAGGCACCCTGCACATACTCTGAAAGAAATGCAGGGGAACTGGTGTCCTGAGGACAACACAGAAGGCTCTTCTGGTCTATGAATGCGGTTCAGGAATTCAACCAATTCCCTGGCACACTTCTTTTCCCAAAAGGCCCTATGACACAAAAGCTCCTTAACTTTCTAGCCAGAAGCCCAGTTCTTGCTAAAGAATTGGGCAATATGTCCATTATTTTTTTGAGGAGGAACTGAGCACTTTCAGTTTCCAGACAGACCCTAGCTGGTCTAGAGGCTCCCAGCACTTCTGCTGCCTCCAGCCCTTGCCTTCCTCTTGGGAAGGCTCGGAGGCCCACATCTGTGTATATCAGTGGAGGTGGAACTGGAGAGGAAGCACATTGCTGGCATGGAAGATACACAAGCTTGGTATCAGGAGACCAGGGTACAAGTCCTGGTTCACACATTACCAGATGGCACCAAGGCCAACTTACTTTGCCTCTCAGAGTCTCGATCTCTTCATCTATAGAATAAGCTTAAAATTACAGCTGTCCAGTCCACCTCACAGGGTTGCTGTAAGAACCCAGTGATACAATTAATATAAATGTGCTTCAGGCCAGGAACGGCAGCACATGCCTGTAATCCCAGTACGAGAGGCAGAGACAGGAAGATTGCAGGTTTGAGGACAGTCTCAGCAACTTAGTGAGACTTTCAGCAACCTAGTGAGGCCCTGCTTCAAACTAAAAAATAAAATAGGCCTAGGGGTATAGCTCAGAGGTAGAATGCCCCTGGGTTCAATCCTCAGTACAAAAAAAAAAAAAATGTGCTTCAAAAAACTTATGTTTATGCACAGGTAGAATGCCCTTTGGTTCAATCCCAGTACAGAAGGAAGGAAGGAAGGAGGGAAGGAGGGAAGGAGGGAAGGAGGGAAGGAAGGAAGGAAAATTGTATACAATGAAATTAATTATTTTTATGCTATTATTATTGCAATCAAGTGTTATTTCTTAGTGAAATACACCATACATTTTCTCTAATACACAAGATAATTTAGAATCTGATTATGTTTTTAAAAAATTGTATCTAGATTTATCTGTATTGAAATTCAACATTCAACGATGAAAAATGCTACAGAAATATTGGTGCCTTAAAGATACTAATTTTAAGCCAGGCGTGGTGGTGCATGATTGTAATCCCAGTACTTGGGAGGCTGAGAATGAAGGATCCAGGTTTGCTGCCAGCCTCAGCTACTTAGTGAGGCTCTCTGCAACTTAGTGAGACCCTGTTTCAAAATAAAGAATAAAAAAATAGGACTGGGAGTATAGCTTGGAGGTAGAATGCCCCTGGGTTCAATCAATACAAAAAAAAGATACTAATTTTATAATTATGAAAAACAACAAATAAAGGGGCTAGCATATAGCTGAAGGGCAGTGCAGTTACTTATAATGTTTGAGGCCCTGGGTTGAATCCCCAGCACCACAAAAGAGTAAAAACCAGCTATTTTTACTTTTTAAATATTATTTTTAAAAAAGGATTACTCTGTCAAAAACAAACAAACACACAAACAAACCCAAAATGCCCTGGCCTTGGAGCTTGAGAGCCGTGGCTCCCCACTCCTGCTTGAACTCTGGCAAGTTGCTCAGCTTCTCTGAGTGTCAGTTTCTTCATGTATGAAATGGGTAGATCAAGGCTGGGCTGCCTACATCATAAAGCCATTGAGAGGACCGAATAAGAAACCAGACTCAAGAGCATGCCATCTTATTCATTCAACCTATGCCACAGTCACTGGGCACCTACAGATTCTCCACTGCTAGAAGTGAGAATACAAAAAATATGGTCTGCCTTGCAGCAAAAAACTTGACATGTAAAACAATTTCAATACAGTAGGACAAGTGCTATGACAGGAAAGTTCTAGGGCTGTGGAGCGGAAGAGAGGAATCTGACCTAGCTGGGTAACTGGAGGATGAGACTGATAAGCTGGCACCTGAAGAGTGAGTGTGAACTGCCAGGGTGGGGCTGGGAGAAGACATCCCAGGCTGTGGAAGAGCAGGCTACACCCTGCAGGAGAGACGCCATGGACGATCAGGGCCACTGCCCATCATTCGGGCTAACTGGAGTATGGAATATGTAGGAGGAATAAAGACAGAACAGATCATAAGCAATCTCAGCATCATCAATAATCAATGTTTCCATTCCTAGGCATATGGTTATCTTGTCTCTGTTAAAATAGGGATGCATATTTTTGTTTCTTTGTGAACCCTGGTAGCTAACAAGTACTGACTGTACTGGAAGTATAGCAGGTACCAAGGATATAGATCCAAGGCTCAACCTGGCACCTGCCCAGAGAGTGGCCCAGAGAACACACACAACAATGGGAAGGGTAAAGAGTCCCACGGGGAAGGCAGTGCACAACAGCAGCACGTACTGACCACTGTTCTCCCTAGCAGGTGACTCAAGGCCCACCTTCTGAAAGAGCTGTGTCATTTCTCTCTAAGACCTGATGAGCCAGCCATGCTCTCCCACAAGCCAGCGGATGAGCACTCTGTACTTGGACAGAGAGTGTAAGCAGGTCATCTGGGTAGCATGACCCTGCAGCCAGCTCCTACTATCCAACCCCCCTTTCAGGATCCCAACCTGTCTGCGCATTTCCTTTAGCTACGAGGGCCTTCTAGAGAGGAAACAGCAAAAAGAGCAAACTGAAGAACAAAACCATCAGCTCAGCGGCCTACTCAGGATCAGCCAGCTGAGGGCCCAAACAAATGAAGTGCTGAGACAATGAAAGAAAACTGCAGGGCTGGGGATGTATCTCAGTGGTAGAGCGCTTGCCTAGCATGCATGAGGCCCTGTATTCAATTCTCTGCACCAAAATCCAATACCCCCCACCCCACCCTATGCAAAAAAAAAAAGGAACAGACACTCTTAAGGAAGGGACCAAGACTAAGCCAGGTGAGACAGAGCATGAGGTGCCATGAAGGACCTGGAAGACTAAAAATATGTATGACTTTGAAGTGGTAGCAGTAGTTACGTGGTAACAATAGTGGTTGGTAACAATAGTGGTAGGTAGCAATAGTTAAGGTGGTGCGCACCACCCCCAGCAGTACTTACAGGGACACACTCACATGGTGTTCACCACATACCATGC
This sequence comes from Graphiurus murinus, assembly GCA_004027655.1. Taxonomy (NCBI): domain Eukaryota; kingdom Metazoa; phylum Chordata; class Mammalia; order Rodentia; family Gliridae; genus Graphiurus; species Graphiurus murinus. Next base: position 86,981 of record PVLC010002813.1, on the reverse strand, counting down.
AATGTTCTAAGCACTTGACAGATTGTACACTCTACACAGACTCACTTATTTAATCTTCACAACTCTATAAGTATAATTATTGTCCAAGTTTTGCAGATGAAAAAATTGAGGTACCAAGAGATAAAATGATATGCCCATGGTGACATAGTAAGTGGCAGAGCTAAGATTAAAGACTAGGCAGTCTGGCTCAGAATTCAAGTTTTTAACCATTATACTGTACTTTAGGCTGTCTGTGGATCTGCATACCTCCCGTCTGAACCTCCTAAGTACAGGGATTATAAACGTTCACCACCATGCCTGGATTTTACTTAAACTTTAATGTTGAAAGGTAAGAGGGAGCCAGGTGTGGTGGAGCACGCTTGTAATCCCAGTACTTGGGAGGCTGAGACAGGAGGATCAGAGGTTCGTGGCCAGCCTCAGCAACTTAATGAAGTCCTTTGCAACTTAGTGAGACCCTGTTTCAAAAATGAAAAATAAAATAGGGCTGAGGGTGTAGCTCAGAGGTAGAATGCCCCTGGGTTCAATCCCCAGAACCACAAAAAAAAAAAAAAAAAGAAAAAGAAAGAAAGGTAAGAGGGGTAGCCAGTAAAAATTAGAAAATTGGCAGGCACCAACGAGAATGCTGTTGTTTATAACCCTTGCCCCAGAGCTTTCCTACTGATGTGCTGTGAATGAGATACTGATATCCCCTTGGGCATCCAGTCCCTGGGCTCACAGTTTATGCAAGTGTACCAAAAACTACCATTTTCTCCCTTGCACTCTGCTGTAAAAAATGTTGGGCAGAACCAGGTGTGGTGGCACACGCCTATAATCCCAGTACTTAGGAGGCTGAGACAGGAGGATCACAGGTTCAAGACCAGCCTCAGCAATTTTGTGAGACCGTAGTTCAAAATAAATTTTAAAAGGACGTAGCTTGGCGGTAAATGCCCCTGGGTTTAATCCCAGTACTCAAAAAAAAAAAAAAAAAAAAAAAAATTGGGCAGCACTTCCTTAATTTACATAAATACATGGGCATTACTGCCACGTCCTCATCTAAAGTCTCATCTATCAGAAGTTTCCTCTTGCTCTGAGATATCCTAGTCTTTTGTGTTTTGTCATATTATAAAAGATGAACTACAAACCAAAGTCCAACCACATTATTTCATGGCTCCAGTATCAGGTACAAGGCTATATTCTTCTCCTGCCTGACCTGGCAGTTGGTTGATGTGGTTTCTGAAGGCATCATTACTAGGTAGGGGACAAGGTAAGGGCATGCTCAAGCAGCAGCTGGTCAAATTTAACATACGGTAGATACAAGGAGCCAGATGCAAAATCAGCTAAAGACAGTCTGCGAGTAAGAGTCCACGGAGCTCAAGTGCTCTTCCTCCAGGAGTTCTGTGTGAGATCCTTATGTGCACGGCAAAGTCTCACTTGGCTGCAATGAAATTAGCCATGAAGCCTGCTTGGGGCCAGCAGGTGATTCACAACAGGCCTCACACAGGGCTGGGACACTGAGATTCCCAGTGGCCAAAGGTCTAGACTCAGGCCGATTTTCTCCCTCTGTTCTGATTCTAGGATTACAAGCAGCCTTCAGAGCCACACTTCTTGCTGGAAGGAGTGACAAGAGGAAGGACAAGGAATGGGGGGAGGAAAGAGCTGCTTATAAAAATAACAATCACGAGTAAAAGACTGGCTTATGTGAGTACAGCCATAGGCCAAGAAAGGCAGGCTGCAGTAGGTCACCAAGCTCATTAATACAGCCCACAAGTTCCTCCAATGCCTGATCCATCTTCTTTCTCCCCTCAACAACCAACAGTTATCCTTTCATGTGAGAATGGAAACAGCAGCTCACTCAGCGTGCAATCCAAACCATCCCACAAGTGCTTTTCCTGGGGACCCCTGAGCTTTGGTATACAGCAGAAGTGCCCTCTGAGGACTTCCACTTCACCACACAGAATACTGACAAGAGATTCAATAAAATTAGTATATTTTGCTGCTTCAAGGACATTCTTAAGTGGAAATGGCATTTTTAAAAAACTGTGAGTGTGGAGCCGTGAGGAGTACTATGGCTACTGGAACAGATGGGTGCCACTGCCTTGGCCTGCGCTAAGACACCAGTGGCCTCCTTATGTCACCTTGCAACAACAAATAACAGTACTGTTATGAAATCCTTTTGATCTTGTAGATCCCCCGGAAGCGTTTCTGCAGAGCACACTTGTGAGCCACTGTTCTAGGCAATGGGAAGGGGCTGGGGGGTCACTGGAGCTTAGGGCCATCAAGCTGGCCATGATGTGCAGAGCCAACTTCAAGCTGGGGAGAGCTGGAGGACTGAGTGAGGCTGCTACAACAGGTCAGGGCAAGGCAAGAGAGGTGCAGGGATAGAAAGGGAAAGAAAGGTGAGAAGGGAACCACAGCAGCAAAACTGGTCCTCCTCTTCACAAATGACTGGAGACAGTGGAGCAATCAAAGGCTACAGTCCTCCTTGAATTGAGGGGACACTGTCTAATTCCTCTCTATCCCTACTGCCTAGAATAGGGCCAGGCACAAATGGCAACTTCAACATATGTGTATAAATATATGCTTTTTAGTGTGTGTGTATGTGTGTTACTGGGGGTTGAACCCAGGGACATTCTACCTTTGAGCTACACCCCTAGCCCCATTTTATTTTATTTTTTATTTTGAAACAGGGTCTCACTAACCTGTAATCCTCCTGTTTCAGACTCCCAAGTACTGAGATTACAGGCGTGCACCATTACACCTGGCTCTGAATCTATGCTTTTTAACAAAAATGAGGTAGCTATAAGAATAGTAGTGCCGAGCCGGGCATGGTGGCACATGCTTGTAATCCCAGCATTTGGGAGGCTGAGACAGGAGGATCACAGGTTTGCGATCAGCCTCAGCTACTTAGTGAGGCCCTCCGCAACTTAGTGAGACCCTGTTTCAAAATAAAGAATAAAAAATAGGGCTGGAGGTGTAGCTCGGAGGTAGAATGCCACTGAGTTCAATCCCCAGTACCGCAAAAAAAAAAAAAAAAAAAAAAAAAAAAAAAAAAAAAAAAAAAAAGAAAGAATAGTAGTGCCACAAGAGGAGAGAACTCAGCAGGAAGGAGAGCTGTCTAGGGATACAGGGGAAGACAGTGGTGCCACTGGGAAGCTTCAGATGAAGATGGGAGACCCAGAGCAGGCAAGGACTACGCCAACTTACAGACCAGGCTAAAACTACCTCATCCAGCCCTCATCTTGCCCAAATCTACAAATGAGGTATGATTTATAACCTGTCAGCTTTGATGAAACCTCAGGTCAGAGTAGAACACAGAACACTTCAAAATGTCATCTTATGTGTCATATATAAGTTAAAAAAAAAAAAAAACCCAGAAGAGATACATCTCAAATTATTAACAGTGGTTCCTTGGGGAGAATAAAATTGGGTAGATTCAAGAATTTCACTTTTTATATATTTTTTGCTTTTCACTTTGTTTTGTTATGATGTACTTGTTTTACTTCTATAATTAAAAGCATATAAATGTTTTACTTATTACACAGTTTTCCTTATGACCTTCTGCAATTTTATTCTGAAGAAATGTGCTCCTCCTTACTAAGTAATTGTCTTAGGCACACCAAGCTGTTCAGCTAAGCCTAGCTGCACAAATAAATACTGAAAACTACCAACTGCTTAAACAATCTCTGGCCTACCTCCTCCTCTGGAAATATCAGATAATTTCAATTCTAAATAATCTAAAAGGCTAAGTGAGACTTATACCCAATCTTACCTACAGGTTACTTCTGAGCGGTGATCCTCTGTGGTCTTGAAATTCCAAGGGATGTAACACTGCTGCCCGGGCTTGCTTCACTGGCTTCTGCATGCAGTTGATGTCCTTCAGTTCTCCACCTGCCTCTGCTTCATCTTATCTGCAGAAAAATCTTTGAGCAGAAGTAGAAAGGATATCAAAATGCTGACTTCTCTAAAAGGACTAGAGAAGACAGAGATAAATTCAAGTGTCCCCAGCCCCATGAGTCACAACAGGAAGTAGACAGGTACGCAGCAACCACAGATATCCCCAAGCTTTAAAGTCATACAGGTGAGTATCTGAAAATGCTGACACTAAGCACTAGGAGATTTAACAAGGCTCTGAGTAAAATTTTTCAGATTCTGTTTCCACTGTGGGATTCCAGACCCCAAAAGAGGTAACTCGGCCAGGATAACAGAGATGGATCCTTCTGTCCGCTCTGAGAAGTCTCATGTAGAAGGTGAACATGGAGATGTCTCTGCTACCCACATTTTAGAGATTAATGAGCTCTGGCTCCATCTCCTAGGGGCCAGGCCCAAGTCTCACAGGCGAGAGGTAACAGCACAGGAAAGATAAAGCAGATGATGAGAGCAGCAGGTGGCACAAATGGGAATAAGGTTCTGTGCCAAATGCATAACTATTGCTAGTTTCAGATGTGACAATTTTATTTTCTGCATGTCCACTGCTATTTTTAATCCTGTGGCTCTAGCTATCACATGTCAAAGTTGCTTTGTCAACTGCTCTCTATGAAATAAATATGCATTTCCCGTTTTCCCAGGGGAAAAGCTCTGAAAATGCAGCTTAAATTTGAATTCTGAGCCTTAGTGCCAAAGTTTCTAAAAAGGCTTTCCAACTAGAGGCTGGGTGTGTTTCAACAGTACCTCAAACTATGTCCCAAACTGGACTTGTCTCCATCCCTTACCCACAGCTTCCTTCCTACTGATTTCTCTTCTTCTCTATCAGACGACATCATCCTGCCAGTTACTCAGCCACAGAACCCTTAAGCCATTTCCCTTGTCTCTTTCTCCTCCATCTGCATAAGCTCCAAAAGCTCACACTGTCAGGCTTTCCCTTAGCCTTGTATATAGCTCCTTGAAAAGTAACTCCTATCCATCCTTCAAGGCCCACGGCAATTCCAGAAAGTAGTCCTAAAAATTCCAGCAGTCTTGACTTTCTAGTTCACCTAGCATTTCCCTTACTCATAGTATTCCATTATGACACAGAGCAGGCCATATACATGTGTGTGCGACCTTTCTGCCAGGCCATAAGCTCAGCAAAGGCAGGGACATATCTTTGTCATTTCTGTATTTCCAGCATCTATCATGGGATCTGGCACAAAAAAAGGGCTCCAGTGAATCTGAATGAATTACTTCATCCACAAAATATCTCTTTATTGCCCATTAGTGGGTAGTCCCGCCTACTGTGCTTTTTACTTCCAAACAAATCGCTGAGGCCCACTCAAACTATCTCCAGAGCCTGAAGAAACTTGGGTTATACTCTCTCCTTCTGCCACTGCTGACTTCCAAGGACAGCCTGGAACACTTCTGAACTTTTAACTCTTTGCTTTTATTCTTGCCATAGTTTGTTTAAACCCTGTTTGGTCCTTCCCTGTTGCCTATACTGGGGGTTGGCAATTTTTTTCTGTAAAAGGCCAAAGAGTATATATTTCACCACAACTGCTCACTTTTGCCTTTGCAGAGGGCAAGCAGCCACAGACTGTACATAAGTGAACAACAGTGCCCATCCGCCAATAAAACGTTATTTATAGAAACTGAAATTAAATTTCATGTGCCACAAAACATTAATCTTTTCCTGATCCCCTTCCCCTCATTTAAAAATGTAAAAAGCATTCTTAGTGGCAAAAATGGGTGGCAAGTCAGGTAGGACTGTGGGCCATACTGTGCTCGTGGCATTAATGCTTGGTATCTAAGAGGTACTAAATAACTAGTAACTTTTATTCTAGCTTATGATAAGGCTTCCTTAGATCAACTGTGGCTCTGGAAAGTACCCCAGCCACTCTGTAAACCACATCTGGGCAGCAGGAGGGAACAAAGTAATAGCAAAGCACAAACGCAGAGGGACAGGATTCAGTGCTTTTCAGACACATGGCCAAGAATCTAAAGGCCCAGTTAGTCCTGATTCTCTGCCACCGTTCCTAATTCCTTTGGACCACTTTTCCTCCTCAGCAAGAACCTCTGACTTGCACAGTGCTTGAGCCCTCTTAGCATTCCTCACCAAATACCCAGGTGAGCCCTGGAACCCGCTCCTCATTCCTGCACTGTCTCCTGCTTTAGGGCTAGGGTGGAAAAGGGTGACCAACAGCCAGACCAAATCTATATAGCCTGCAGTTGGGTCTTAAATAGGCTGGGCCTGGCAAGGCACCCAAGCCTCTCTCAATTCTTCATAAACTTCCTGCTGTGCTGGGAACGAAATTCCTTCAGAGCTTAAGAACTAGACTTGCTATAGGAGTTTTAGAGCCAAAACTCCCCCAAGTATACGAATAAGGGACCCATTACATTACTTTGAAGACATGAATGGGGCACACACGAAAACAAAACAAGTCTGATGGTATTTCCATCCTCTGTTCAAAAAGTCAGGCCTGAGCCTGTCACTTCCTTGCTCCTAAACCTCTAGTGGGTGCCACTGTGTCTGGAAAACCAGAGCTCCTGTGCTACCACAGTTAGACCAGCCCTCCTACACTATGATTTCCACTCCCCTCCAGAAGTCTCCACCTGCAATCTAGCCAGACGGGCTGCTTTGAATCCCCCTAAACAACTTCCAGCTTCCCATGCCTGTGCATAATTCAATCATAGTAGCTGTAACATTTTATTGTACATCTCCCCCCTAGACTGAGCTAGAGATGAGTTGGAGGTGACGTCAGAGTGAGCTCAGGGTTCCCTATACCTAGCACAGGACCTGGCATGGGGCAGACACTTAATGTTAAGAAGCGAATGAAACTTCTGAGGTTATTCTTCGCTTAAACTATTTGAGTCGGATTCTTATTAGCAGACCAAGCACAGTCTGGGTCACTGCCAGGAAGTAGAAAAACCACAGAGAAAGAAAAGAAGCATAACCAATGTGATCCCAGCAATGGAAAATAGGTTTTACGGGCGAGGTGAAAGCAGCCCAGGCTGTTGAGCCTGGAGAAGAGAAGATGAGGCCTAACTGGATTCTGGCTTTAAGTATAGAAAAGGTTCTCATGAGAAAATCTCGATCTCATCTTCCCTTTATAATCAGAAGAAACTTTTCCATATTCATGGGAAAGAGAACAATAAGAACTGGCTTACGTTAAGACCAGAGGAGTTTAAGCTGGAGAAAAGAAGTACCAAACCAGGCACCATTTTTTCCAGAGATACTTCAATGTATTGTTCTTTTTGGCAAGTGAACTGGAGGGGTCTTGCTTAGCACTTTTGCTGAAGGCTGTGCCAAAGGAAATAAATGCACTGCCCTGGTCCTGTTTACTGTGGAGAGAGACGAGAGGAAACCTGAGGCAGGCGAGATTTTCTAACAAGCCACTGCCTTTTTATTGCCCCTTCTTCTGCAGGCAATTTTTGTTGAGTTGTGATTTACAACCTTGTGAGAGAATAAGCTAGTATTTCCAAGTTTCCTGATAGGAGTGTGGAAAGAGAGAAGGCAATGATATGAGAGTAAGACAGTGGGGAAAACGGCCCTAATGAATATACTTTCTGTAAAAAGAGTGCTGAACTGGGTATTGATGTAATTCGCATTATTACTATTAAAGCTAACATTCATTGCTTACCTACCATGTGCCAGGCACTGTGCTATTTAATGTTACCTCAGTACTCATAACACCCCACAGGGCAGGTAGTATTTGTATCCCCATTTTACTGACGAAGAAACAGACTAGGCAAAGTTTAATAAACTTGCCCGAGTCACATAGCTCGCCAGTGAGAGAGAGGTGGGACTCAAACCCAGGCAGTCCAACTCTAGAGTCCATTCTCGACTTACTGTCTCCATGCAGGGATAAGAGGCTGCAATGTGAACCCTGCTCTCTCTGAATCCAGGTCCATATTCTCAGTCACTGCCTTAAATTGTCCCAAATTGGGAAGAGAAAAGCAATACATGATATTAGCAGGAGATAAGGCCTCAGAAAGAGACCCAAATCCTCCCCGTTCTGGGGAAGGAAGCTGAGACTGAGGCCTCAAAGATGAAGACCAGCAGGCCAGGACTTGAATGCCAGCCTCTTGTCTCCATGAAGTGCCCCTTCCTGCATTATAGATTCTTACTGAATCTGATGGTGAGAAAGGGAATCAACAGGACGTGTTACGTGGGTTGCCTCCCTGGAAGATGCTCTGTAATGAACTGGCAGTTGCACATCAGAGCCTCGGCCTGAAATACAAGGGTACCCACAGCCTCTGTAAACTCATTCGAGGACTCTACTAGCTAAGGATGGCAGTGCACTGATTTATAGTACTGCGGAACTGCCTGAATGCTCACATGAAAACCTACCAGGTAGACAACAGATGAGTGGTTCGTGTGTGTGTGTGTGTGTGTGTGTGTGTGTGTGTGTGTGAGTGGGGTAGGGTTACTGGGGATTGAACCCAGAGGCATTATACCTCCAAGCTACACCTCCAGCCCTTTTTAGGTTTTTTTTGTTGTTGTTGTTTATTTTGTTTTAAACAGGGTCTTGCTAAGTTGCTAAGAGGCTCTCTAAATTGCTGGGGTTGAGCTGGGCATGGTGGCGTATGCTTGTAATCCCAGCATTTGGGAGGCTGAGACTGGAGGATCCGGGTTCAAGGCCAGCCTCAACTACCTAGTGAGGCATTCCACAACTTAGTGAGACCCTGTTTCAAAATAAAATAAAAAATATGGGAGTGCAGCTCGGAGGTAGAACGCCCCTGAGTTCAATCCCCAGTATCGAAAAAAAAAAAATTGCTGGAGTTGGTCTTGAACCTGCAATCCTCCTATCTCGGCCTCCCAAATATTAGGATTACAGGTGTGTGCTGCCACAACTGACTGGTTCACAGCTTAAGCCTCCTACTGATGTTCCCATTCTGGGACCCTCTTTGCTCCAGTCAGCCTCCATCCTGCAGCTAGAGTAAAGTCCCAGTCATGGCATCCAAAGTCCTGCAGCATAATAGAAAGATCATGGGCCTTTGAACCAGCTCTCCTGGGTCTGAACCAAGCTCAGCCACTTACTAGCTGCCTGACCTTGGGGAAATCCCTTTAATCTTTCTGAGGTCTGGTTTCTTCATCTTTAAATTGGGGCTACTACAGGGATTGTGAGGATTAAATAAATTACAGTGTGTAAAGTTTGTGGCACAGTGCAGGCCACAAAGTAAAGCAGACACTTGATAAGTACTAGCACTCTCCCCTCTATATTTTGTCCATAATCCACCATTTCTTCATATTTCGCCCCCACTGGTGGCCCTCCCTTCCTCAGCATACACACGCATGCACACGTGCAAAACCCCCCCCCATACCCTCTAGACCATCGCTCAAGCTGTTCTTTCTCCCAGGAATGAACACTTTTCAGGGCCAGGCATAAATTCCCCACCTTCAAGCATCCTCTGGTCATGCTGGGATTGATTTCTCCTTCTCTCAAACTCCCACTTTGTTTACATTCCTTACTACATTTACCATAGTCAGTCTGATTTCAGTTATTTATGTACTTATCTATCTTCCCAACGACACTGGAGGGAGAAGGCTCGGTGAAGACAATTACTTACAGGAAGGCAGGAAATGTGTTGTTGTCCTCTGTGTATATTTCTCAGTACCAAGGGCTTGTACATAGCACGAGCTCAATATGTTCTTGTTGAATTGAATCTTTCCATCTTAGACTGGGAGTCTTTAGAGAAAGATCAGCATTGAGTTTTTTCAAAAACTATGCATTTACTGCCTGGCTTAATAAACAGGCAGTTTTTGAAGTATAATCAGTGACTGAGTGCTTACTAATGTGCTTCAATATGATATACTGAAGTATATTCATATTCCTAAACTAAGATCTACTAGTACTCAGGTGAACTTGCTTCATTCCTTTATCCATTCCTCACATGTTAAGCAAGCACGCTGCCACTGAGCTACACTCCCCAGCCCTTTTTGTTTATTTATTTGTAAAGACAGGGTCTCTCTAAGTTGCCCAGACTGGCCTCAAACTTGTGATCCTCCTGCCTCAGTCTCTCAAGTAGCTGGGATTACAGATGTATGACCCCTCACCAGTCCTTTGACCATTCTTGCAACACATTCTGGGCTCCTCTCAGGACATCTTTTTAACATGCAGGGAACCATGGCTGGGAGGATGTCTCCTACTCCAAGAGGAAAGAAAATGTGGGAGCAAGCTCTTTGGAGAACTGTTGCCCTCCACTGGGTCAGAGGTGACTGCCATTAAAACCATACTAAACACCAAAGTTCTAGGATCAGAAAACAGATCTGAATGATTTCTACCTGCCTCAGTTTCTGAGTCTACAAGATAAAGTACTTAAAACAGTGTCTAGCACACAGTAAACATTCAATGACTGTTAGAAATTATAACAATGTAGAACTGGGTATGGTAGTACATGCTTATAATCCCAACTACACAGGAGGCTGAAATAGGAGGCTCTCTTGAATTCAGGAATTTGAGGCCAGCTTCCATCTCAAAAAAATTAAAAAATTAAAAAAATAAATAAGTAAATTTTAAACTTTTTTTTAAAAAAAACAACAATATAGTAGACTTGAAAAACAAACAAACAAACAAACAGAATTAGGATGTTTCACTTCCAGAACTATCTCTACCCTGACTGATTCCTTGTATAATCCTAATCAAGTCCTCTCCCTTCTCGGAGCCTTTCCCCATCTCTAGAATGAAAGTGGTAGAACCAGATCATTTCCAAGCTCCTTCTACCTTAGGCAATGTATATTTTTCTATGATCAATAAAGAATCTTCCATTCCATATGCTGAGGCTATTGGCAAGGAAAAATGTGAATTTGTAGCTGCTGGTTCCCCAGATGGGAGGGACTATTGTTTACCAAGGCCAAGGGCAGACCAACTGAGTAGCCAGCCATCTGTGAGCTTTCCCATGCATGAACTATGCATGAACAGAGTGGGCAGGCTCCTGAACAAGGCCAGCCTCCCTTCCAACAAAACCAACAGCAAAGGCAAGACAAGGGTTCAAAAACAACAGCAGCAAAGAAGGATCCTGGCTCATGTAGAATCCCTGCACTTTCAGGCCTTTGATGCCTGTAACTAAGGCATCAACAATCTAAACGAGGGCCCTCCTTAGCCACAAAGAGAAAACACAAAGTCCCCTTCTAAACCTGACAGCTCATAAAACAAGGACCAAAGTGAGTAAATAGAAAATGTTACTGACTCATTTAACCACAAACATTGCAGAGCCCTACTATGTGCCAGGCAGAGGAGGAATGAAGCAGACATGGCCCCTTGCCACCAATGTACTCAGAATACATATGGAGTGACGTACCCCCAGGAAGACTGCCGAGAGCTCTATCAGAGCACGTTCAGCCTCTGTACATAGACGGGGAGGGGAGCAACTAATCCAGCAAGAGGATGAGAAGATTCACCAAAGAGGTCACATGAGACATGGGCCTTGAAAGATGAGGAGGGTGGAATGCAAGCAAAGGCTGGAGCAGGAACGTGTAGGAGTGTTTGAGGAATAGAATCTAGTTTGTTTTGACTGGGGCACAGAGCACAGATTTGGGAAAACAAAAACAGGGCAGAAAAGAGGTTTGGGGACAGATTATGGAGCGTCTTGTTTATGAGGTTGGAGAGTCTAAATTCTATATAGAAGGCAATAAAGTCCACCAAGATTTCTTCTTTTTTTTTTTTTTTTCTTTTTTCGGTACTGGGGATTGAACTCAGGGGCATTCTACCTCCAAGCTATGCCCCCAGCCCTATTTTTTATTCTTTATTTTGAAACAGGGTCTCACTAAGTTGCGGAGGGCCTCACTAGGTAGCTGAGGCTGGCCGCGAACCCGGATCCTCCAGTCTCAGCCTCCCAAATGCTGGGATTACAAGCATGTGCCACCATGCCCGGCTCTCCCACCAAGATTTCTGAGCAGAGATACAACACAATCAGAATGGTGTCTCAGGAAGATCACATGAAGATGGGGGAAAAATGCAAAAGAAACCACATTATTGCATTACTACAGGACCACAAGTTTCCCAACTAACCATGTACTGCAATCTAACAGCTTCTGTTTACAAAAGCTTTCCTCTCCCAAGGTTTGGCTTCATGTAATCTGAGTTGATAAGCCCTCCAACAGTCAAAATCTGCGAAAGCACTAGAGTAACAGGAGTCCCAAAGTTGAGAGCCCAGTCAGCTCTCTGGATCACAGAAAGAGCTGAGGTGGTGGTGGTGATGGGAGGGTGGGGGACAGAAGGGGAATCCTAACCTCCAGCTGGCTCAGTTCCATATAAAAGCCCAACTCTAGGTTTCCTCCTCACATACATTATTCCCAGCTCTCTTTAGAGGGGCTGAAACTCAGGATAGTGGCTAGAAAGCACCTACCTGGCTGATGGCTGGGGATCCAATGAGACACTACATGCCAAGTGTCCAGTGGGCACATGGGCAGTGGTCAATAAAGTATTAGTTCCCTCCCTATCCTGCAAAGTCAGTAAATTCCACCTGTAAATTCCACTGAGGCTTAAGGCCCAGGTCATATCAACTCTTCCCCCAGGGTTTCTCTAAAGTACCCCAGACCAAAATGGCCTGCTATATAGAAATCACAGCAATCATGTATTCAGGGCCCATTATGCAGCAGGTACCATACTAGGTGACTTACATATAATCCTATTCAACATTTGCAATGACCCTATTATCCCCATTTATAGAAGAGAAGCAAACTGTGAAGGGAAATGACTGGTCTGAGGGCACACATCTAGGAGGTGGCAGAGGTGAGAGCCAAATCCAGGGCTGCCTGACCCCAAAGTCAAGCACTTCTGATAACACTTTATTCCTGTCATACACACTGGCCTCTGATCTTCCACCGACAGTCCTACAGGTAGCCTGGAAGCTCTGTAAGGAGAGAGACTGCAGCTGACACTGCTACATCTCCTCACTGGATAATCGCCTGCACATGGCTCTAAATACTGTATGACCAAACAAATGAAATAGTTAACTTTAAAACAACTTAGTAGACACATCTCACAAATTCCTCATATGAAAAACTATTTATGACACTGGACTGCCTGAGCCTTGAGCCCTGCCATAGCCTTGATCCCTGGTGAGATTGAGGCTCAAATCCCCACGGGCTGAGCTCTGACCTCGGACACCCACGAGTCCTGACCCAACCCAAGCCCCGACCGACCCTTGGCACAGGCTCAGCCACGACTGGCACCCACGCTGCGCCCTGGTCTCGGCACAGACGGAGTCCCGACAGTTCCCAGATGGAGTCTTGAGGACAGTCCTAAAAAAGCGCCCCCTTCACCCGTCCCTCCGCAGCAGAATCGGGTCGTGACCTCGAGCCGCTCTGAAGGCCCTGACTGCCCCCTCCCGGGCATATGGACTCACTCCAGACCCCCGCCCCACGTTGCTCTGAAGGACACCTCGCTGTCTTGCTTTACCTTAGCTGACCACTGCGGGAGCGGCCGCGCGCACCCCCACCGGCAGGTCTCTCTGCCGAGTACGCGGAAGAGGCGGTGCTAGACCTGGGGGGGAGGGCTCGAGTAGAGAGGGGCGTGAGGGGGCGGAGCCGAGCCTGCGCCCTGAGGGTCACCCGGGAGGGAGGGAAATCTGAGTGATCTGCGCATGTGTAACGAGATGGGCCGGGGAGGTTGTTGGTTAGTGGGTGGGGCTTAGCGCCTTTCCACGCCCTTTTTTCAGAGTTGGAACTTCAGGAAACTGCGGAAGCCGCTGGAGGGAGGAGGTGGAGTATCTCCAAGTGTAATCAATATTTACTATTTCTCCATGCCAGGAAGGAAATTTTTATTTTAGTTTTTCTTTTTGGTGCTAGGGATTAAATCTTGGGGTATTCTACCTCTGAACCACACTGCCAGCCCTTTTTTGTTTATTTTTTTTAACAGGGTCTCGCTAAATTGCTGAGATTGGCCTGGAATCTGCTATACTCCTGTCTCAGCCTCCCAAGTACTGGAACTACAGGGTTGCACCACTAGGCCTGGCAGGGAAGGAGTTTTGAAATGCCTTTTACATATGAAGAAATGCTAATTTATTCGAAAACAGAAGCCAATTTCGTAAAATATCTTTAAAGATCTACATACCTAGAATTTCACTTGAGAGTATAAGTGAATCATTGCCTCCAGCAGTTAAACAACAACAAATGTTTAAACGCTCATTTCTTGGAGAAAAACAACTGTAAACAGACAATTACCTCAACCAGCCTCCCTGCCCCACTTCTTTGGGTGCCATGAAAGGGGACCATGGTATTTACTTAGGGTTAGTTCAGGTTCTGACAGCTGTTTCCTTTGTGAGATGTAAGTAAACATTGCTTCCCTGCCTGACTCAGCTTGTTGTGAGGTTCTGGTGAGCAATAAATACCATAGAGCTTCTTGACTTCCCAGCATCCACCTGAAAAACCTTTGTTCCCTTTCCCCTGCTGGCCATCTTCTCACCTGTATGGTGGAATGTGGTGGAGAACTTTTTTTGATGCTGGGGATTGAACTCTGGCATTCTACCTCTAAGCTACACCCAAGCCCTATTTTTATTTTTACTTTTTATTCTTTATTTTGAAACAGAATTGTGGAGAGCCTTACTAAGTAGCTGAGGCTGGCTGAGAACCCGGATCCTCGGGTCTTAGCCTCCCAAGTACTGGTATTACAAGGGTGCGCTACCATGCCCGGCTTATTTTTATTTTGAAACAGGGTCTTCTTGTGAGGTTGATGAGAGTCTCACTACTTGCTGAGTCTGTCCTCTAATCTGTGATTCTCCTGGCTGCACCATGCTGGACTTTAGGAAACCTTTAAGACTTTGCTACAGTTTTCAATCCGGGTGATGGCTGGGGAGGAAGAGGTTTTCTCCCAAGCTTCTGTATTCAGTTCCTTCTAGAATCCCTCAGTCCAACCTGAAAACCTGTGTACATCCTATCCTCCCCCACCTATCACCTTCCAGGCCCAACTAAGCCTCAAGTCCTCAGAGGCCTTGCCAGCCAGTTCTCTTGCTGTTTTAATAGCCAGCTGACCCATTGTCACCAGGCCTGTGTTCTGATCCAGATTCTCAAAGTTGCTATAGCACCCCCCCCACATACACACACACAGAGGGTCCTAGGGAGTCCAGAGGAAGCAAAGCACCTCCACAGCAGGCTGACCCTTAGCCATGCTGTGGCTCTTCCCACACACCTTCCATAGTTCCCTGCACAGAGCGGAAGCAGTGACTTCAAAGAGGTGGCAGTGTTCATGGGAGCCAAGGGTGGCAGACATTCTTTACTCAGGTGCTGTGCCCCAGGGTGGAGAGGATGGCTTACTACAAGGTGGCTTCCCTGTTCCAAAGATTGTTACGGATCTTAAGCCAATAGGGAAACAGCCTAGTCTGGCACTCCATCTCTCAATACATTGCTTCTCTTAGTACCCGCTCCAGCTAACCCTATTGTACAAAAGGGCTCTTTTTTCTCATCACACAGACCCCAGCTCTCTTCCTTTCTCTATTCTCTAGGCATCCCTCTTTGAATCTCTCAAAGCAACTTTTGTGTCAGCTTCCTGATGTATTTACAGACATTCCCATGTAAGGTGCAAGCCTTGGGCAACACAGATCTGAGATAAATCTACTTTTACCTCCATGGTGTATTTCAAAATGACCATGAACTCATGAACCCATTGCATGCACTTTTTTTTTTTTCTTTATGGTACTAGGAATTGAATCCAGGTTCCTTTTACCTTTGAGCTACATCCCCAGCCATGTTTTATTTTTTATTTTGAAACAGGTCTCTTTAAGTTGTTGAAGCTAGCCTCAAACTTGGGATCATCTTGTTTCAGTGTCTCAAGTATTGGGATTATAGGCAGTGCTACAGTGCCAGGCTCATTGCATGTACTTTTAACAGTCTGAGCTGTCCAGTGATTGAGGAGGTAGTGAACAATCTGTCAAATAAGTTGTGCAAACGGTACCTTCCTAGGATGCTGGACTTCAGGGCCTCCTCTGGTGAGCCAGAAGAAGCAGCAGAATGGAAGCCTTCCAGATCCCAGAGTAGTAAATGAGGAAGGGATAATGGGGGCTGGAACAGGAGCTGAGCATCTGGCTAAAGACAAAATTGACTCAACAAGCAATTATATGTCAAGCACAACTGTACCTGAAACATAGCAAGCATTAGCTATGTTGTTGTTATCATCATCATCATCATCATCATCATCATCATCATCAAGGATTCAGAGACTCTGAATAATGAAAGAGCTTAGAGTTCTTCACTCCCACTTCAGATCATGAAATAGATGGGAAATCCAGGCCTAAAGGGGAAAGTACTTACCATGGAACTTTGGGTCCTGGGATGGGTTGAAATCCAGGCTTCTACATCTCAGGAGAGCCCCTGCACAAAGCCAGGCTGCCTCTTTTGCATGCAGAGGGAGAGCCCTAGATGGGCTTTTGCTGATTATTAAGAACCAAGCTGAGCCGGGCGTGGTGGTGCACACTTGTAATCCCAGCATTCGGGAGGCTGAGACCAGAGGATTCGGGTTTGCGGCCAGCCTCAGCTACCTAGTGAGGCACTCTGCAACTTAGTGAGACTTGGTTTCAAAATAAAGAATAAAAAATAGGGCTGGGGGTATAGCTTGGAGGTAGAATGCCCCTGAGTTCAATCCCCAGTACCACACACACACACACAAAAGAACCAAGCTGCTTTTTAACTTCTGTCTGGGCACTTTGTGGGTTAGGGATAGTAGAATAACAGCAAGACCTGAGACGAGATTCAGGTGTCTTCTTAGGAATAAGCCTAGGAGTTAGTCCCACCTCCTGCTCTACTTTGAACTCCAGCCAGCGACAAACATCTTCCTCCTGAAAATGGTTTCCTCCCCTGTAATTAGGGTTGGGACTATATTTCCACTCTGTCTCTTTACCCATTAGTTCCCCTAAACCACCCAGATGAAGGGGGTGGGGAAGAACAGCCAATGCCAGGTGACCTGAATTAAATCAAGGAAAGAGTCCCCATCAGATTGCATTCCCCATTAGATTGGGGCCCTTGGGGAAGGGAGGGCCCCAACTTAGCCTGGTCTAGAATTCTCATAGCCCTAGGAGAACTTTGATGTTTCCACCCTGGGGAGCTGGGCCAGACATGACCATGCCAGCCAGCCTTCCACATGGTCCAAGATCGCAGGGCAAAAAGCCATTCCAGCCCCATTCTGGCCCTATTCCTCCCATGGTCTGCCAAGAGCCATATGGCACCCAAACCACAGCTTCCCACCAGTGGCTACTTAGGTTCGCCTCTTTTATTTTACCAAAAATAACAGCAATAAAGCCTTCCTTCTATTTCACAAAAATAGATTTCCCCCCACCCCTTCCCCACAACTGGCCCTTGCCACAGCCCAGATGCATCGTGTAAGCTGCATTTCTCCTGGGGGAAGCTGCCAGGTCAGCGTGTTTCCCTTGGGGACTTCTCTCGAGGCAGCAAAGGCAGAAGTCCCAGGCCCAGCTGTCTGGCTCCAAGAGCCCCATCTGTTTTCCCAGGAGGCCATCAACGAGGGCATAGTTTGGAAGGCTTGGCTCAGAAGGCAACCCCAGCCAACCCAAGGGGTGGTGGGGCTCTCTGGTATCAGGATAGAGATCCTTGCTCAAAGCAGGAACAGGTGTGTCCTGGAGAGGGTCTGTAAAACCCTCTTTCCATGTGCATTTCTGTGTAGCAGTCAATGGGCCCAGGGTGGGAGTCAGGACACCTGGTCTTTACTCCAGCTCCATAAAAGCCTCACTCTGAGGCCTTGGATAATTTCTCCTTCTTCTCCCAGTTTGTTTCTTCCTTTGCACACTGAAACTGAGACTGGATGATTCTCAGGTCTCATGTGGTCTCCATCCTTGCCTCACAGTGTAGAGGCACTGGGAGGGCAGAATGCTCCTGCCTTAGTTTCCCCACCTGTGGGATTGGGCACAAGGTGGGGCATGGAGGTACTGAGTAATGGGGTGCTGAGTGAACATCCCAGCTGCTCTGTGGGTAGCTGTGCTTGGAGATCTGATCCACTGGAATGTCTCAGGGAAGCAAGTGGTTTTAGGATGAGAACTCTCCACCAGCTATATGATCCTAAATGTCCTGGGATGAAAACAAGACTCCAGATTTCCCAATTCAAGTCACACCGGATCCTTGGACTGGGGGATTATTTTGTGCCGAGCTTCAGATCCCAGGAGTCAGGTCTGCAGATTCTGGGAGCTAGACTAGAGTGCTTGATTCCCAGCTTAAGAGCCAGGAGATCTCTGTGGACACTAGGAATCATTACCAGCCCCTAGGAGGCGCTCTGTTATCAGGCCCTCCTGGAGGCCTGACATGACAGGAGGATGGATGAAATGACAGCTCAAGGGATGAGCAAATCAGAACCCACATCTGTGGTGGGCCAGGGGTTTAAGGAACTCAGGGTAAGGCTCCTGCTTCCAACTTCCACCCAGTTCCCTGGGACTCTTGGGAAGATGGTAGCCTGGAAAACTCCACTGTAGAGCTACATCTCCAGTCATATTTTGTGCATTTATACTCATGGTCAGATACCCTGAGTGGGAAAACTGATTGCATTATTCCTACAGTGGTCATGGTGCAATGGTCCCAAGCTCTCCATTCATTCATTCATCCATCCATCCATCCATCCATCCATCCAACATTGATGGAGGGCTCACAGATAGACCCCATAGTCAAAATCACACACACACACACACACACACACACACACACACACACACACGCACCTGTGCTTACTCACTCAGAGGCTGATCACTCTCTCATACCTTTCTAGCACTACAGCCACACCCACACTTCCCAAATAGCTTTGGGAACCACCATGGAAGGGTCAGAGAAGAAACCCAGTGGCCTACCCCACTTCCAGACTTCATGTCAGGGCTCCTCCTTTCCCTCTGTGTGCCCACTTGGGGTCCTCCCCTTCTCCATTCACAAGGAGTCAGGGGGGCATGTAGGTAGACCTCTGAGAACCCAAAGTCCAGAGGCATTGGGTGTGTGTGGGGGGTCCTAGGGCCTTCAGATTCCTCTACCAGACTCCCAAGGGGCCCCTCCCCCAGACATTCTGTGTTCAGATGGTCCATCTTGATGGGCAATAATGTCCAGGCCTGGGCTCAGTGACAGATCCGCTCTGTCATTTCCCTCTGTAGAGACACAAGGTGAGGAGGGGTTAGTCTGAGCTCAGCCTGCCAGGCAGCCCCTTCCCAAACCATAGGACCAAATGTTCTTCTGCCTGAGCCTACCTACTCCCCCCAAACCCCAACTCTAGGCTGCAGATCTGGGTTTGTAAACTGACACTTGGTGAATTCTCCATTAAAGTAGAGAATCCATTGCCATATGAATTGCCTCCCCTAATTTATCCACTTGGGTACTGGAGTTTTGTACAGCTGGAAGCCATTGGATCTGAAAACTCCCAGAGGCTAGCCTTGGCAGGGTAGGCAGCAGGGGCTTGGCCTCACCAGCGGCTCCAGCTCCCGCTGGTCCACCAGGCTAAACTCGCAGATGAAGTAGTAGAAGTGCTTGTAGCAGGTGTTGACGTGCGCCTCTGCCCCCATGCTGAGGATGCTGTCGAAGTGGTGGATGTAGACATGGACAAAGACTCGGAAGAGGCGGGTCAGGATCTTGGTGCAGACCTGCTGGAAATTCTTGGGGAAGGGAACTCCTAGGGGGCAGAGAGGGGCAGAAGGAGGGATCAACATCCTGGTGACAAAACTCTGCCCTCCCCACACAGGCAACTTTTGCTCATTGTCGCTTTTTGTCCCTTGGAGACATTTCCCTTGGAGAGATGGAGAAGTTTTGCTTTCTCCCAATCTTTCTTTTCTTTTTTTGGGGGGTGCGGGTGGGGGGTGGTACCAGGGACTGAACCCAGGGGCATTCTACCTCTGGGCTAGGCCCCCAGTCCTATTTTTTATTCTTTATTTTGAAACAGGGTCTCATTGAGTTGCGGAGGGCCTCACTAAGTAGCTGAGGCTGACTGCTAACCCAGATCCTCCGGTCTCAGTCTCCCAAGTACTGGAATTACAAGCGTGCACCACCACGCCCAGCTCATACTTTCTTTTTAAATGAAGCATCAATCTGACTGTGCTTCACCCCTGCTGAAACACAAATAAGCTTCTACACTTTCCTATTGCCTAAAACATGGCTTTACCACCTCGTTGAGGGTTACTGATCAACCTTTCTCACATCATGAAGAGAATTATGGCCCAAACTCTCCCCAGAAATATGTGCATCTTTTTTTTTTTTTGCGGTACTGGGGATTGAACTCAGGGGCATTCTACCTCCGAGCTATACCCCCAGCCCTATTTTTTATTCTTTATTTTGAAACAGAGTCTCACTAAGTCCCGGAGAGACTCACTAGGTAGCTGAGGCTGGCTGCGAACCCGGATCCTCCAGTCTCAGCCTCCCGAATGCTGGGATTACAAGCGTGCACCATCACGCCTGGCTAGAAATATGTGCATCTTAAGGGAAGCTCATGTCACACCTGTACACAGTTCCAAGGGGGAGTTCATCAACATCTGGGAACATTTAAAAAACCCTGCCCTTCAGGATTAAGCCTTCACTTCCCAGCATGGCACTGTGCACGGCCTTTGATGATCTGATCTGACCTCCCTCTCCAGCCTCACCCCCAGTCCCCTCTTTCCAACATTCACACAGCAAGCCCCAGTCCCTCAATACTGAAAATTGCTAATTTTTCTAGCACTAGTTCAGATAGCCCTCATTCTTTTAAATATTCAATAGCACAAACAACAGTCAGTCCATCCGTGAGCCTGGCTCTGAGCTGATCCCTTTGTCTTCTAATCCTTACAACAATTCTGCCGATAGCCATTCTGGATATAATAAAATGAAAGTGATGTGTAAAGGTGGAGACATTTACCTGAGGCCACATAATTACTAATTAGTACAGACTGGAGACAGGACTCAAGCCTTCTTTACACTGCACTGTAGTGTCCCTCAGAGGTAAATGATATAGACCTTGCCCTTGGGAGGCCCCAAGACCCATGGAAAAGGCAGTTTGTGCACAGCCCCTGTACGCAGGACAGAGATTTTAGTGGATTATCGTCCTTGTCTCTGCTGTGGCAAATCACCCGAGGCTAAAGGTAGGGGGCTCACAAGTCCAGGGATGTAGACCAGAAGGGAGTAAGAGCCCAGCTTCAGGTCCACACCTGCCCCATCTGGCTCCACAGGCCCCTCCCTCCTCACTGCTCTCTGGTGCAGCTGCCCCTCCAGGCCCAGCCCAGGCCCCTCACACTTGTCCTGCCTGTTTAGACTTTGGGGCCTGGGATTTATAAGACCTGAGCTCTAGTTCTGAATACCCTCCTCCCCCGACCCAGTGGCCTCAGTTTCCTCCTATGTAAAATGAAGGTACTTCTTGTTGGGCATGATAGTGCAGGGAACGGGAGGAGTTGTGGGCACTGAATTGTGACTCAGGGCCCATCTTCCCTGGGCATTCAGACTTCTCCCCTCTGGGCTTGACCACCCCCACCACACCCGCCTCTGAGTCCCACAGCCTTAGCCGGGATGAGCAGAGCAGGAGGCCAGGTGGAGGCCGTGGCCCAGGGTGCAGGCGGGGCTGCTGTGATGAACTCAGTGTCATGCTTGCTCAGCTCTTGGGTGGGGAAGCAGGGCCAGCGTGACTTCACCCATCTCCCCTCCCCGCCCTCACCCACCCTGGCTGCACAGCTGAGATAAGAAGAGGCCCTGTGGCCCGGGCCTGACAAGGGAAAATTCTACCCCCTGACCCCCAGGCTGAGGTAAAGATTGCATCTGGGTCCACCCATGCTCTAACCTCTTCCCTTTCCTGGGGCTAGGAATCAGAGGGCACTCCCAGGGGCCCAAAGTCAGATGGGTCCAAGCTGGAGGATCTGTTAGGAATACTTTGGGGCACCTGTTCTGGAAGGTTTTGAGAATCCTAGAGCTGGGCCTGGGCTTCAAATAGTCACTGTTGACCACCTTGCCACTGACCATTACAGAGGTGGCAGAGGCTCCTGCACTCTTGTTCCTGGTGGGACACTTATGCTTTGGAAAAGGAAAGCACCAAGCTGGGCGTGGTGGGGCACGCTTGTAATCCCAGCATTTGGGAGGCTGAGACCAAAGGATCCGGGTTCGAGGCCAACCTCAGCTACCTTGTGAGGCACTCCACGACTTAGTGAGACACTGTTTCAAAATAAAGAATAAAAAATAGGGTTGGGGGTATAGCTCGGAGGTAGAATACCCCTGAGTTCAATCCCAGTACCCCCCCCCCAAAAAAAAAGGAAAGCGCCAAATAAGAGGCAGGCAGTCCTAGTTAAATGTTTGATTTGAGCAGGACACTCTGCCTCAACCTCAGTTTTCTCTTCTACAACATGGAGATGAAAATCACTCATCCCCTGGAGTCGCTGTATCAAACTAAATGTCTCATCTGCTGCCTGGGCTCCTGGTGGCTCCCACCCTGCCCAGCCAGGCTGACTTTCCCGCCAGGTGTGCTTACCAACACGCGTGGGAAAGACATCCTCATCGTTGATGAGGCCCTCGATCCAGTCCATGAGCAATGCCATATAGCGCGGCGCCGGCAGCTTGGCCGGCCGCCGGTACTGGCGCTCGTCCTGCCAGCGGTACTCGTAGCGGGGCCCGCCGGCCATGACCGGGCAGCTGCTCTCGCTGCAGTGCTCAGCCATGGTGCCGTAGATGAGGTTGATGCGGTTGAAGAAGTCTACCACGTGCACGGCGATCCAGTCATCGATGTTCTCGCCAGGTGGCAGCCTCACCACAGCGCGCAGATCCAGGCCGGACTTGAGCGATGCCTGCGCCTTCTTGTATAGCTCAAAGCGCTGTGTGCCCGGCTCGAAGCGCTTCCGCGGCCGGAATGTCTTGTCCTTGGCAAACACCTGCTTCAGGCACAGTGCCATGGTCAGGCTTGGTGGAGCTGGGTGTCCAGGGGCAGGGACTTGAGGATGCCCTGTTGGGGGGAAGGCAAGGAGGAATAGGTGGTCAGGGCTTTGTCAAATGGGGTTTGAATTCCCAGTACATTTCCCTCTCATCTCTCAGCCTTGGAGCAAGTTCTGCACCTGGTGCCTGGAATCCAAATCTTCATCTCCTAGGTCCAGGGCCTACCCCCTTTCCAGGCTAAGTTAGCTCTCCCATGCTGTACCCCCGTACAACTCCCATCTGATTTTGTTTCCTCTGCTTTCATTGCATCTCACAGAGCTGCAGCTTGGGCTCCAAACAGATGCTCGTCAGACTTGCTGTTGACCATGACGGAGGTGGCAGAGGCTCCAGTAGGCTCACCAGGAGACAGGGGCCTGGACAGGATGACCTCTGGGAGCCCTAGAGGCCAGCTGGTGCAGTGTGGGAGACCTAGCTGCATTGTGCTGGGGGTAGGGGGCAGGCCCTGGCCTGCTTCCTCTGGGATATCCTGTAGTCTACCCAGCTACTGGGGATTCCCAGGGAGCCGGAGGGACTTTTCTACCAAAAATGTCCTTTCCTTTTTCTTTACTCTGAAAGAGGAAAGGGCCCTCACGTGGCCAGCTAGTGGCTTCTAAGTGCGGTTGCAGGAGCTGGAGGAGGGGGAAGGTGGCAGGCTTGTGAGGGTGGTGCTTCCTCTGACAATGGCTGGATGTCCTTCCCCCAAGCCAGCCTCCTCCAGCCCTGAACTTGAACAATCTTTTTTTTTTTTTTGGTGCTGGGGATTGAACCAGGGGCATTCTATCTTTGAGCCACACCCCAGCCATATTTTATTATTTTATTTTGAAACAGGGTCTCACTAAGTTGTAGAGGGTCTTGCTAAGTTGCTGAGGTTGGTCTTGAACCTGCAATCCTCCAGTCCAGCCTCCCAAGTGCTGGGATTATCGGCGTGCGCCAACACACCCAGACCTATAGAGATTTCTACCATACTTACCAAGCACCTGACACTGGGGAGTAGGGCAGTGCAGTCAGATCTACCCAGCTGCAGCTCAGACACCTTTGATTTGCCACCTTAGAACTGAAAGATCCCAGACAGAACAGACTTTGGGGGCAGCAATCAGCCCTAGGCAAAGAGGCAGGGATCTTGGGTTCTAGTCCCAGCTACACTCCTGGCTGGCTGGGTGGCACTTGTAGCACTATCGATTTGGCCCATGCAAATCCTGGGTCATTCTGATAGAACCAGGTTTCTAAGCATGAGTGTGTGAACTACTAGGGAATGCATACCCACTGAGCATTGATCCTGATTTAGACTGAGTACTAAAGCTGAGTATAAGCTAAGCACTGAGCTCCAAGTTGAACTCTGACTTGGTCAGTCTGAGCTCTGACTCTGGTCCCTAACTGAGTCTTGAATACAGCCATATCCACAGTCAAAGCCTGGCCTTGACCTCAGACTGACTGCCTTTGGAGCATTTTCCTTTGTCCCACCTTGGGTAACTGCTGGGACAGGATTGGGGAAGGGAGGGTGAGAACAAGGTGACAAATGGCTGTAGCCAAAGGCACAGCATGCATGGGAAAGGGGACGGGTGCAATTTCTGGTAACAAATCAAATTAGTAGAGATATTTGGAACAAGGGTCCTTCCTTTATACCCACAAAAGACCAGCCAGGATGGAGACAATCAGGAAAAAGGAGAGCAGTTTGGAAGCAGGTCTCTCACAGACCTTGTCCCCTTGGAAAACACTGGGTGATGCAGGTGACCTCTCAGTCACCCTGACTCCTTAACTTCTTCCCAAAGAAGTGCCAGGATGGGACCCGAGCCTCCTGGGCACAGAGCAGTTGGTTTCTATGCTCCACTTGCCATCTCTGTTTCAGCCTCTGCTTGGGGCAGGTGCTTCCATAATCACTCACACTGCAGTGAGGTGGGAGTTCCTGGGCTCCCCACCTTACGTGGCCCCCTTTATTGACAGCTGCAGACCCTCATCCTGGCATGCAACTCCATACAGCACCTCTCTGGCCCCACCGCCCACCTCTATGCACAAGCCACCCAGGGATTCTTCCTGATCCCATAACACTCCACAGCCCATGTCTTCTGCCCCTGGGTCCTGACTGACCACCTGTCACCAAGTTGAATGCTACCTCCTCCTCAGCCTCCTCTACTGCACTTGCTCTCCTCTTCTGAGGAAGCTGCTCTTTGTCCACTATTGACTATTGTCTCTACCCCACACCCAGCTTAGGTCAGGGCCTGGCACAAAGTCAGGGATGTGCGTGTGTGTGTGTGTGTGTGTTATTGGGGGTTGAACCCAGGGGCATTTTTACCTCTGAGCTATACCCCCAGCCCTTTTTATTTTTTGTTTTTGAAGCAGAGTCTCCCTAGGTTGCTTAGAGTTTCCCTAAGTTGCTGAGGCTGGCCGAGAACCTGTAATCCTCTTGACTCAGCCTCCTGAGTACTGGGATTACAGTCGTGTGCCACTACGCCCAATGAGGGGGCTCAGTCTTCGGGGGAAAGTTTAGACTCCAGAGTCTTAGAGTTGAAATAACTTTGACAAATCAAGTGTCCCAACCCTCTTGTACAGATGGGGAAACTGAGCCCCAGAAAAGGGATTTGAGGAACCTGCATTCACATGACAAGCTACAGGCAAAACTAGGATAAGGAGGAGCTCAGCCTATGACCAGGAGCAAAGGACCATTTATCTGTGCTGGCTGATCTCTGGACTGCTGGAGATAAGGGGAAGAGAGAGGAGGGGGAGGGACAGGCACCTTCCCCACCAATCAGACCAACCTGCTTCCTGCCCCCAACAGTGACCACACCTCCAAAACAGAGCAACTTGGATATGCTACCAGGGAGCCAAAATCCCACCTTCCTGCTGTAGAACTACGAGGCCTGGGACTTTTCCCAGGAAAAATGAGGAATGACTACGGAGAAGGTGCCCTTCTATCCACGCCCACCCTCATGCCCTCCATGAGACTGCCTCTCGGGGAACCTCTGTCCTCCCTGGACCACTACCGTCTTAGGCTGGGTGAATGGCCAATGGCTTGCTCACTCCTGGCTTTGCATCAAGACCACAGGGTGACCCTGCCTGTTTCTGACATTTAGCCCCCAGCCAGAGTCACACTTGCCCCTTCCTGGGCCTGCCCAGGAACTCAGGCCAAGGATGAACCCAGACTGAACTCGGAATCCAGCCGGGGACGCCCCGGCAAGAGGAAAGTGGAAGCGAAGGCTTCATGATCCCCTCGCAGCGCGGCCACCCGCGCACACCCCACGGACTCCCCCTAAGAAACTCTCTCCTCCCGCCAGGGCCAAGCAGGTCGTAGGACCCGGCGGAGCCATCCTGACATTTCCGCTCCCGAAGACACGCCCCCTCAGCCACCCCAACTCCGACTTTCGGGGCCGAGAGCCGGGGACCCCGCTGAGGACTCCGGCTAGCTGCCTTGGGCCGGGGTCGCCTCCGGACCGTGCCACGTTGGGGCCAAGGAAGAAATGAAAGTGGAAGCAAGGCCGGGGCGCGGGGCGCGGGCACTCACTCACGGGGTCCCCCGGCTGGAGACCTGGAGTCCTCCTCCGCCGCAGTCACATGCCAGCGCGCTGGGTCACTCCTGCGGGTCCTGGGTCGCCCTCGCCTGCCCTGCGGGGCCGCGGCCGCCCTGCGCCCGCCAGAGGCTCCGCCAGCTCCGCCCCAGGCACAGCCCAGCCGCGGCCACGGGGCGGGGAGGGGCGGGGAAAGGGACTCCCCCACCCCAATACACAGACACCTTAGCCCGCCTTTCCGGAAAGTCCATATCGGGCTCCCAGCTTCCTGTTGCGCGCAGGGACTGAGGGGCCAGCCCTCTGCTGTCTCCTTGGACCCTTACTGAGGAGACAGGCTCAGATTCCTGGACTGTCAAATGGGGACATGCCCAGCTTCTGTCTGGAGCAGAAACAAAGGAGCTGCCGAGATAAATGGTGGCTTCCCTGCCTTCCTGGAATCATCTGTGCCTCACTTGTCCCTAATTCAACAAGAGATCAGAGTTGATCTATTTACTCCCATATCCTGGCAGGGGCATTTAGCAGGCACTCAAACCCACTTGAGTGAATGAATGAATGAATGAATGAATGAATGAGTGCCTTGTGAATCATGAGCTGAATCCTTCACCTCTGAGAGGATTGGCCCCCAACTAAGTGCTCCAGTCAACAGACTTCGTCTTCCCCATGCAGGAGGGGGCTGGCTCTGGCTGGGTTAATCGCTACTTCTCTACTTCTCACCCAATTTCCCATCTCCACACCTTTGTGCCAGCTGATCTGTCTTTGGAATACCTTTTTTCCCTCCTTCCATCCAACCAAATCCACACCCTCCCAGGCCTGATCAACTGTGCCCAATTTTCTATCTGGATTCTTTTCCTGGGGATGGGGACACACACACACACACACACACACACACACACACACACACACACACACACCACTGCTCAATCCAGGCTGTGGTCCAGGCCCGGTAACCAGTTGCCTGGCTCTGTTTGAAATGGGAGGGAATATTGGAGGCCTTCTAGGCTAGAAGTTGCCAAAGCAGATAACAGGGCTGCAGGAGTCACCCTGCAGGTGGAGAGGTGAACAGGTACTGGTAGGGGCGAGCTGGAGGCTGCAGGTTGGCACTTATTATGGTACCCATGCCCCAGAGGCTCCTCTTAGGTCTAGACCTGCTTGATCGATGGCATGAGAACACACTAGATCCTTAAGAATTCCAGGGCTGGGCTGGGGTGTAGCTCAGAGGTAGAGCACATGTGAGGCCCTGGGTTTAATCCACAGCACTGGGGGGAGAAAAATCCACTTCATACAAATGAGGATCCATTCCTTTACTGAGCACCTACTTTTGCTCCAGCCTAAAGTTCTCCATATTTTTATGTCTGAGCGTGTGTGTGTGTGTGTGTGTGTGTGTGTGTGTGTGTGTTACAATTTGAAAACAGAGTCTCACTAAGTTGCTGAGAGCCTCACTAAGTTGGTGATGCTGGCTTGGAATCCACAATCCTCCTGTCTCAGCCTCCCAAATACTGGGATACAAGCATGTGCCACCACACCCAGCTTTCTGTTGGAGTCTTAATTTGCCCCCAACCACCTATAAATGAACATTTTCATATGGAGGGAATTCGATTCTGCTCCTTTATTTGATCTCCTAGTCAATAGCTTTTCTTGAGCACGACCCTGCACTGAGATCAGGGGATTGGGTGATGAAGTTCATCCAGTCGCTGTCTTCAGATGCTGACAGGTGAGCAGGGGACAACACACTCAGATAACACAGGGTCAGAGCTTAGTCACCCAGAAGTGAGAGCATAGTTATGCACAGATGGCCGAGCACTCCATAAGAATGGGGTACCTGAAGGAAACATGAGGAACACCCTAACTGGGCGTTTTGAACTCTCAGTAGAGCTTAATGAAGGTGCTATGTATAGGTGCAGTCCAGGTGTAGGGAAACCACGAGGATAGTATATCCAAAGGGCTGTCAACACTAGGCTGAAGGTCAGGGGGAGGGAGTATTGGGAGAGGGAGCCATGAGGTGGGGGCTACTGACATGCTTAAAGTGCAGGGGCATACCCATCCCCACCACAATCATACAGGAAAGTAAGGGTGGGGGTAAAGAATTCCACTTCCAGCTGGGTGTGGTGGCACACACCTGTAATCCCAGTACTTGGGAGGCTGAGACAGGAGGATCGCAGGTTCAAAGCCAGCCTCCGCAACTTAGTGAGGCTCTCAGCAACTTATTGAGACCTTATTTCCAAATAAAAAAATAAAATAGGGCTGGGTGCATAGCCCAGAGGTAGAATACCCCTGGATCTCATCTCAGCATCCCCCCCCCCACACACACACAGAACACCCTTTCCCTCTCCTACTCCCTCCCATCTCTGACCAGGTTTCCCCATTAGCTGAATCCCACTAGAAGCCAAAGACAGGGAATGTGCTACTGCAGCCCACAGAGGCCAGCCTCAGGGGCACGGGGCTGGGTGGAGGGAGAGATACGGAGGGGCAATATGGGGGCAGGGCTAACTTTACAGAGGAAATGACTTAGAAAATGCTTGTTCTTTCCTTATCATTCAGTTCTAAATATTTCACAAACGTCATCTTAATTTTCTTTCTCTCCCTCTTGGATGATATAAAAGTGTTTTTAGTTTCTAACCCTATGAGAGGTTTATGTTTTTCTTATTGGTTTCTACTTATATTGCATTGTGGTCAAAGATCATGGTCTGTGAGATTCTTTGGAATTTGACGTGACTTCCTCTGTGGCTTTACACATGGTCATTTTCTGTGCCTTCAAGCTGGATTTTATAGGATAGGCAGGAATGTGGTGAGGAGTGAAAAGCACAGACTCTCATGCTGTGGGAAATAAAAATGATTCACCTCAAAGTAACTTCAGAAGTTCCCAGATCATTTGCAAAGTCCCAGGTTGACTATGGGACAGGAGGCAGGTGGAGGGTGGTGGGGAGCCAGAGATAGCCCAGATCCCTCAAACAGACCCCCCTTCCTGCTGCTTTCAGTCTGGGCTAGAGGTACTATGTCTTTCAGGAGTTCCTGTTGGGGCCAAGAAGACCCAGATCTTGGAGCATGAGGTCCTGTCTTTACCATGAATTTGCTGTGTTAGTATTGCCCGCTCTGATGACATGCTACAACCCTACAACACTGCACACCCACACAGAGGAGGCACTGCTCCCTGCTACTGTATCCTGAGTGTATCTTCAGAGAGCTCAAACAAGGCCCAGCTCTGAAGGTTGAGGGAGCCAATGAGGCCTAGGAGCATTCATGCTCTCTTCTGTGAACAGCCCGGGCAGGAGCGCCAAGTGTCAGCACAGCAGTGTTCAAGGGCCAGGAGACTTGGGCTCCTGTCCAGGTTCTGCCACTGAGCTGGTGTGTCTCTGGGAAAGCTCCTACCCTTTCCTGGGCCTCAGTTTCCACACCTGCATCAGAAAGACATTTTCCAGCCATACAAGTGCCATTCTCAGAGCTTTACCCAAACCAGCTTCCAGCCCTTGCCTCTCTGGACCTGTACCCAGTGACTCCACAGTGCAGAGTAGCCTCTCCTTGGGGATTCCACAGCCCCTTCCATGCCAGGAAAGGTCCCATCCTCACCCCCTCCAAGAATGAGCTATGCACCCCCTGTTCACCTCACCAGGCACCTGGCAATTACTATAGCCTTTAGGGCCCACCCTCTCTTCACTCTCACCCAAGAGTTTCTACTTTATCTTCCACTCTTTCCTGCCCAAGGAGGCAGGCTCTCCCATCCTGGGCACTGAGGAGAGAGCACTGCCATAAGAGGAACTAAGGCAAGACTTCCTTCAGCATGAAGAAGACAGGTTAGAGGGAATACAGCAGGAGAAGTTAAGGTTGACAAGGATGCAGATTAAAATTCATTGTGACCTTGGACAAGGCAATCATTTTTTTCTGATCCTATTTTCCCCTCTCTAAAATAGAAACAACAACATCTGCCCAAGGAAAGGCTGTGAGGGTCAGAGGTGACAGCCCTTGCAACAGAAGGCAGTGGCTGGTCTGTTTCAAAGGTGCTGCCTTTAAGCACCCAGTGGGTGTTTGTGTAGAAGAGGGATTGAATTTATTCTGGAGTCCTGTTGGCAGAGACCCAGACAGTATGAGGAGACACTGGCCCATCAAAACCATCCAACCATGCAGCCTGGATGCTTGTGCTCATCTCAGGAGGGAGACGAACAGGCAGGAGCGGCATGGTGCCCGTCACACGGCTGTCAGGGGGCTCAGTCCTTCTGAAGTGTAGGAGGGCCCCCTTGCCTCTGAGAACCTCAGGCTCCAGTGTTCTCTGCTCCAAGATCCTCCCTCCAGCTCCCCACCCATGCTTAGAGTAAAGGCATTGCCCCCACTTCTCCAGGTTTAGGGACTTCCATTTTGGGAAAGAGACTTCTGGAGGTTGTGATAGAAGCCCCGTGTGCATAAGTGCTTTAAGGCAACTTCACAGTCCCTCAGACCTGACTCCCAAAATGGCCCTGGTTGACATTGTCCCCTCCAGTCCAGGGGATCCCAGGAGGGCAGGTGAGAGTTGGGGAGTGGGTTTCAACAGTGTCCCAGGCTCCGCCTTCCATGGAACCCACCACGAAGCCTGTATAGAAAGTTTTGTACAATCCTACTGCCTCCTCTGCCACTGTGGTCTCTCACTTTCAGTTTCTGGGGCCGCCTGCCCAAAGCACCCAGTTCAAAGCCTTCCTCCTGCAGGAAACCTCCTCAGGCTGCTCCAGCCCCATGGCACTTTCTTCCTTCCTCCATAGTATTTTTTTTCTCCAAGCGTGTCAGTAACACTTTCTTGGAGTCACCATTGATGATGGGGATCCTTATATTCCCAAGAGGGTAAATTAGTAGTTTTTACATCTTAGACAGGCAGTGTGTGTGTGTGTGTGTGTGTGTGTGTGTGTGTGTGTGTGTGTGTTTGTGTGTGCAAACTATACAAGCATTTCTTTCCTTTATTTATTCATTCATTTGTTTGACAGGTATTTACTGAGGGTCTATTAGGTCGTGTACTGGGGTCAGGAGCAGACCTTGCCTTTGCTTTGTGGGAGATGACAGAGGCCTCAGTCTTTCTCAGGCACTTGCCCTGGTTCTGGTGTTCCACTTCCTAGCTCAAAAGACTGAGGCTACTGAGTAGCACTAGTGAGTGACAGGTCAGAGAGGGGCTCACTCCTAAAGAGGAAGGATTCTTAGATATCACTTAGTCTAATCTCTTTGAAGTAGATGGGGAAACTGAGGCACCAGAAGAGACAGGGATCAGCCCAATGCAAAATCATAATGATACCTATTCAGTGAACTTTCTATGTACCTGTGCTTGAGATGCATATTCTTATTTCTTCTTCTCAGCAACCCTGGGAGGGAGGAAAGGAAGTTTAACTTTCAAGAGCTTTAAAGTTGCCTCCTCTTCAGAGCAAGGGCTAGAGGGACAGAAGAGAGAGAGAGAGAGAGAGAGAGAGAGAGAGAGAGAGAGAGAGAGAGAGAGAGAGAGAGAGAAAGATCCATCAAGTGAGGAGCAAGGGCTGGATGGATATGTTAGGACGAGGGGCCCTGCAATTCTCTCTGGGTCCCATCTTGGCTTCATTTCTGGGAGATGGGGAAGTTGTGTCTGCTGCTGCGACAGGCAGAGATTCAGGCAGTGGGTGGGGTTCATGTCTTGGTGGAGCTGTGCCCCGTGGAGTCTGGATTCCACACAAGTACAGCTTGTGACTTCCTGCAGCTGTTATTCAGCTTTTTGTCCAGCTGTGCTTGGGACTTTTTCAAGAAGCAGCTCGGGGAGCTCTGCTTTGCCCAGTGTGGAGTAGACTAAGGGGCACTCTTCTCTTCCAGAGTGACCCCAACTGCCTGGCAGCAGCCCTCCTCAGGGGGTGTCCTTGACACAGAAAGCTCTTTGCTTTGCAGATGTTCCTTGGTTAAGCCCACAGATATTTCTCTTCCTCTTTGGACTGTAAACCCTTAAAAGTAGTGTTTTATTTACTTTACCTCCTCCCATGGAACCCTGTAGCAACAACTGACAGTTGCAAGAAATTTTCTGGTTTACAAAGTGCTTTCCCTACTCTGGCCATTTCTTTTTCTTTTCTTTTCTTTTTTTTGGGGCAGGGTGGGGATAGTGGGGATTGAATTCAGGGGCATTCTACCTCTGAGCTATACTCCCAGCCTTATTTTACTTTTATTTTGAAACAAGGTCTCACTAGGTTGATGAGAGTTCTATTAAATTGCTGAAGCTGGAGCCGGGTATGGTGGTGCACACTTGTAATCCTAGCACTTGGGTGGCTGAGACAGGAGGATCGCAGGTTAGAGGACAGCCTCAGCAAATAGTGAGACTTTCCTCAACCTAGTGAGACTGTTTCAAAAAATAAAATAGTAGCCAGGCATGGTGGTGCACACTTGTAATCCCAGCATTTGGGAGGCTGAGACTGGAGGATCTGGGTTCGAGGCCAGCCTCAGCTACTTAGTGAGGCCCTCCACAACTTAGTGAGACCCTGTTTCAAAATAAAGAATAAAAAAATAGGACTGGGGGTGTAGCTCGGAGGTAGAATGTCCCTGGGTTCAATCCCTAGTACCGCAAACAAACAAACAAACAAAATAAAATAGGGCTAGGGGTATAATTCGGAGGTGGAATGCCCCTGGGTTCAATCCATAGTGCCACAAAAAAAAAAAAAAAAAAAAAAAAAAAAAAAAAAAAAATGCTGAGGCTGTCCTTGAACCTGGAATCCTCCTGTCTCGATCTCTCAAGTACTGGGATTACAAGTGTGCGCCACCACACTCGCTCACTTTGGTCATTTCTGAGTCCTTCCACAACCTGGGGAGAGGAAAACTGACTGCAAAAGGGGAAACAATTTGGCCAAGAAGCACATCCTGAAATGCTGGGCCTCAACCCCAGGCCTCCCAAGTTGTCACAGGCTCAACTTTCTGCCGGACACCAGAGTGCTTAGCAAATAAACTGTCTAAGAGCTATCTCAGTGTGCAGGTATGGTGGCAAGTAACCCCAGTACTCAGGAGGCTGAGTAGGATATCACAGATTCAAAGCCAGCCTCGGCAACTTAGTGAGGACCTCGGCAAGTTAGCAAGACCTTGTTTCAAAATAAAAAATAAAAAGGGCTGGGGATGTAGTTCAGAGGTAGAATGCTTCTGGGTTCAATCTTCAGTACCCCCCCCCCCCAAAAAGCTATCTCACACTCCGGTGAGTTAGAGAAAGAACGAATCAGTTGGAAAGGGGGCTAGACACTTCTAAAAATGTTCTTCTGGGGAAAGTAGATAATATCAGGCATTTGTATCTGCATCCATGTTAGAGCAGTTAACAGTATTACGTACATCAACCATCCTCAGTAACCTTGACACCTAGACTTCTAAGCCTCTTTTTTGATACTCTTACACAATCTGTTGGGGTAGGTCATATTCCACACATTCTACAGATGGCACCCAAGGGAGAAAGTCATTTAGTGTGAGCCATGGGTAGGAAAGTAGAGCTAGGAAGAAGGCCAAGTACAGAGAGGAAAAAAGGGTTCAGGAAACAGAAGGTGGTCTGAGTCACTTGCTCTCTAGTGCGGAGGGTCACTTGCCTCTAGGAAGAAGGCCCAAGGTAGACCACCACCAAGAGACCCAGAGTGTCCCTGACCTGGAGAGCAATCCCCCCTCTGCAGGGGCACTCAGAGGACACAGTGCAGGCTGCTGGCTCTGAAACAAACCGAGAAGGGCGAGAAAGTTCCAGGAAATCAATCCCAGCTCCAATGGGGTGTGAGTCTCCCAATGAGCTCTGTAGTTGAGTTCTCATCAATCTCCCACACCCCCCTTTGCTGCCCGCCTGACTCTATATCTCATTCCCTTCTGCTCACTCACAACAGGCGAAGAGCGAATGCACGTAGGACGGATGGAACGCTGTAGCCTGCACAGGCAACACACCATTCTCTGAGCAGCTGCACGGCCAGGCCCACATAATCCAGAGCCACAGCTAATCCAGCAATTGACTCCAGGGGTCATGGCCCTGGGAAAGTCTCAGCTCTGGAAATCAAACAAGGAAACCACCTGGACCCTGGGAGTCTGGAAAGGCCTCTGCTTTCCTCTTCTGCCCCATTGAGGTCTTCATCCAAAATGTGCTGGGGACAGCTAGTTTCACCCCAGAAATCTTCCCTATGGGAAGACAAGTATCAAATCCTTGTTCTTCTCAGATATTTCCCAGTTGAGTTGCTTGGGATCAAATCACAAAGAAAATTTGGAACAAAGAGATAAAAGGAATGATGCTACCAATACCTCGTGTGACCTTGGGGGAGTCACTTCACCTGGCTGGGGGGTTTTTTGTTTAGATGAAAAAGAAAAATTTAATTACTAACTTATTGCAGGAGTTCACCAAAAAAGGCAGAGCTTCAGAATTACCTGGAGAATAAGTAAGTAAGTAAGTAAGTAAGTAAGTAAGTAAGTAAGTAACCTAGGTCCCACCCTGATCAACAGAATCCCTCTCTCAGTGGTAGGGCCCAAGGTTGCTGAGGCTGGCCTTGAATCTGTGATTCTCTAGTCTCAGCCTCCCAAGTACTGGGACTAAAGGCATGTACTACCATGTCAGGCTTGAATCAACAGCTTTTACAAGTTCTTCAGGTGTTTCCTACCCAGCTAGGTAGGAAAATTACAAAATTAGACAGTTTTGGACTCTTTAACCTGTAAACACTTACGTTTAATGGGTTAACAGGGAATTAAATAAATTGAGGTTTGTCTCAGATAAGCCATTGCCCAGAACTCTAGGTATTACCTGGCTCCTGGTCCAGCTGCCAGCTTGCAGGCTCTGGGGCTGCCACCTGTCCACCTCTTCCTCACTTCCATGTTGTCCTTGCCTGAGTGTGGGCCCAGCTAGTGATTAATGATTGATAAATGGTGCTTACTCAAACCTGTATGATCTGACCTTCCCATCGTGTTCCTCTCCACCAATGTCTGAGTCCAGCTTTGAGACTCCCAAAGTTCCAGTGCCTACCCCTTATTCTGATATGATGACCACTGCTCAAGCCTTTCAAAATTCCTGGAGGACACTTTCCAAAGATGGCAACATGGTACAGGAAAAATAGCACAACATAAACAGTATTCCAGAAGAAGGTCTGCATTCTAGACACAGAAGATTTATGTTCCAGAAGCAGAAGCTTCTACTTCCTCTATAGAGATATTCATGTACTTAATCTAACAGCTACTATTTTGCACCCTTGTTATGTGTGAAGCATGGTGCTAGACACTCTACATATACCATATCATTTTATTCTTTCTTAACTTTGGACACAGGATTATTATTTTATTTATAGACGAGAACCCAAAGGTTTGGAGTGATTTGAGTAACTTGTCTAAGGTCAGACAGTTAATAAGAGGCAGAGTGGGGATTCTAATTTAGACTTGACTCCACATCTATTTTTTTTTTGTGTGTGGTACTAGGGGTGGAACCCAGGGGCCTCTACCTCCAGGCTATACCCCAACCCTATTTTATTTTGAAACAGGGTCTTGCTAAGTTGCTGAGGCTGTCCTTAAACTTGCGATCCTATCTTAGCCCACTGTGCCCAGCTATCTGACTCTATGACTCTTCTATGATGCTGTCTTCCCAGTGTCCTCATCTGTAAAATGGTAATAACATTACCCTTATGATATTGTTGCAAAGATCAAATAAAAAAATTTAGGTAGCAGAAGAGGACCAAGGAAAAGTGTGAATCACATCGGTTGGCAGGGATGCTGGTTTGGAGAAACAGAGTCAAGATTCAAGTCAAGATGTGATGGGAACACTGGACTAAAATCAACCAGATGCAGAGGCCCAAACCTCAGAAGTTCCAGGCAGGAAAAGTCATGTTTGACTGCAGACTGCTGAGGGTGGGAGTGGGGATTTGAGTGGCTTAAAGGAGTGCAATGTAGGCAAATGACTTCTAGGCAGGCCATGCCAACTCTCCAGGGATTGCCACCCTGAATCCTTACAATGCCATGTTGGGCTCAACTCCAGGCTCCAACTGCGAAGCAGACAACTGGTGGGCTAGACTGTCTAGATCCAGAGTGAGGGGTGGGTTTGGGGTCATATAAGAAAACAGAGGTTGTTTAATCTGCTGAAAAGGCTCCAAGGCAACTTGAGAGCTATTTTCACATACCACACATTAGCAGGACACAGGTAGAAAAGGGGAGACTTTTTTTTGAGAAGCTGCAGTTATGGCAGGCAGGACATTCAGTGAGGGTGGAGAGAAAGCTAGATTTCAGCTACGAATGGGGAAGAACTTGCCATCACTCAGAGCCATCTCAGTGTGGTGCAGGTCAGTTATCAGGGTAGAAAGCTCTCAGTTCCTGGAAGCTTTCAAACAGTTGCTCAATAGCTTGGGTATGCTGTAGAGAGGGCCACTGTTGTGGTGGAGGCTAGACTAGACTAGGGTTTTTTCAATCTTTCTTGGAAATTGTTTCTTCAAATGACAGCTTATGAGAAGCCTAGTAAATCAAACACTGAGTCTCCGGTTGATTTAGGGGTAAGGACCAGACAGACTCTCAGGAACTCCTAAGAGTTCCCCATCTCTAAGGAACTTTTAGAATTTCCTGAAGCATAGTTTGAAAACTAGTGACGGGACAGTCTCTAACTTCCCTTTTAATGTTGAAGCTTAGTAAGCCAAGATAAGGGCTTGAACATGTCAGACTGGTACTTTCTTTTTGTGGTATTGGGGATGGAACCTGGGGGCATTCTACCTCTGGCTATAGCCCCAGCCCTATTTTTTATTCTTTATTTTGAAACAGGGTCTCACTAAGTTGCAGAGTGCCTCACTAAGCAGCTGAGGTGGCCACAAACCCAGATCCTCGAGTCTCAGCCTCCCAAATGCTGTGATTACAAGCGTGTGCCACCACGCCCAGCTTTGGACTGGTACTTTCAAATGATTGTCTTGCTCCAAAAATGCAATCATCTTTCAGCTTACAAATTCTAGATGGCTTTCTCCTTTGACAGTCCCTTGTCTTTGTTTTCTGTGTGCAGTCTCTACAGTAAGAGCAAAATGGCCACTGCCTGTGACTGGAACATAATTATATGTGTTTGCCAGGGCCAGATCTCATTGTGCAAGGGATGCTGGTAGACTCAGGTGGCTTGGGTTTAGTGGTCATCCAAGAGGAATCTGTTCAGGATCCACAAGGTATCTTATCTCTGCATGCAAGGTTTCATGCTGGATACTGGGAATATAATATAATTTCCCTGTTCTCAAGGACTGTCCAGTCTAGTGGAGGAGACAGCCTTATAAAGGCTGAGCACAAAATGCTGGAGAAGTATGGAGGAGCACACGACCCAGCTCAGGGTCATGTGGAGGGCTTGGAGAAGACTTCTGGTATAGATGCGTCAGTGGAGCTTTGGAAGACAAGTAAGCATCACCTTGATAAAAGGGGAATGGGCCTTTGAATCATGCAAAAGTATTTGAAAAGATCAGAACAGAGGTAGGAAAAGCACAGTGTGATCAGGAGATGGCCAATCAACTAGAATGGCTGGAGGTAGGAGTGGTAAGAGATGAGTCTGGAGAAGTCACCAGGCACCAGGTTCTGAAGCTCTTGTGAGCTGATCCAAAGGGACTTTGTTCTGAAAGTTCTGGGGAGGGTGAGAGGATTAAGTTTTGTTTGTTTGTTTGTGTACTGGGGATTGAACCCAGGGGAATTCTAACTCTGATCTATATCCCTAGTTCTATTTTTTATTCTTTTATTTTGAAACAGGGTCTCACTAAGTTGCAGAAAGCTTCACTAAGTAGCTGAGGCTGGCTGTGAACCTGGATCCTCTGGTTTCAGCCTCCCAAGTATTGGGATTACAAGCGTGCACCACCATGCCCAGCTAGGATTAAGTTTTTTGAACCTCTTTTTCTTACAGATATTCTAGTTCTTGAGACCTGAAGAGCTCAGAAGTTCAAATGGATGTGAGAAATGAGTTTGCTTAGGGAACATTGCAAATACCATTGAATCTAGAGCATGAATAGTCACTTCTATTCTGGGCTTGGCTCCTGATACAGGCAGCAACCTTCAAGTCATCAAAGTCTCTTCAGCAGAACAAGGACAAAAATGCTGCCACCAAACTGGTACATTAGGAAAAATGACAAATCTAAAATGCCCCATGAGCATAAAGCATGCAGCACCAGAAAGTCCTTCCTACTTAGAGCATGATGCCTTTCACAGTAAAGTCCAGAGGAATCAGAAACATAATGCATGCATTTTGTTCTTTTACCACCAGCAGGAAAATTGGCAGGTATGTTTCTCAGGGCTGGTTACAATACCACCCATGTCTTCTTAAGACCTGAGCTTTCTCCTGGAACTGGGGTTAGAGGTGATTGAGAGGTTGCCCTTTTTTGAGCTGGAGCCAGGGAAGGGCAGAAGGATATCAGGAGAGTGGCAACACGTCACCACCAGCAGGTTCTTGCTGACCTCATAATGTTGTTGGTAGGATCGAGATAAACCATGTATATGGTAGATATTATAATCTCCATTTTATAGATGAAAAGATAGCACCATGCCTGGCACCTGGTAAAGCCCCAGAGAATGTTAGTGGCTTGTTAATGTGTATATACTATGAGGCCAGCTCTGAACTCACAGGGCCTCCTACCTATCTCTTGCATAAAATACCTATTTTTTGAGATTTTAATATTGTCTACCTGTTATTCTCTATTAAGCCACAAGCACTTTCTGGACAGGTACTATGGTCTGGTAAGCTCTGCATCCTTTATAGCACCCAGTAGGGTTCTGTAACCCTCCTTGCTCTGCTTCTGAGATGGCCAGTTTGCCTTGAATTATAATTATGCATATGCCTATCTTGCCTGATGGAATGAATCTTATCTGTGCCCAGAAACAGACATGCTTAGTTTGGCCTTGCTCTAAAGCCTTAGCACCTGCTGTTCTCTTTACCTGGTACTCTTTCTTCAGCCATTTATCAGCTGTCACCTTCACAGAGATGGCTTTCCTAACCATTAAAGTTAATACCTCCACTCCACAGTCTATCACATTATCTTATTTCCACAGTATGATCAGTATTTGAAATCACCTTATTGGTTTATTTGTCTTTTGTGTGTGTGGTACTGCAGATGGGTTCCATCTCAGGGGTGCTCTACCTCTGAACTATTGCTCCAGCCCTATTATACATATACATACATACTATTTGTACTGGGGATTGAATGGGGATATCCTACCTACCTCTGGGCTATACCCACAGACCTATTTTGTTTTGAAACAGGGCCTAAGTTGCTGATGCTGGCTTTGAACCTTTGATCGTACTGTCTCAGTCTTCCAAGTACTGGGAATGCAAGCATGTACCACTACACCTGGCCCCAGCCCTATTTTTTACTTTTTATATTGTATTTATTTTTGTGGTACTGGGGATTGAACCCAGGGGCATTCTACCTACGAGCTATACCTCCAGCCTTATTTGAAACAGGGTCTCACTAAGTTGCAGAGGGCCTCACTAAGTATCTGAGGCTCGCCACAAACCTGTGATCCTCCTGTCTCAGCCTTCCAAGTACTGAGATTACAGGCATGGCCACTGCACCTGGCTTTCTTGTCTTTTCCACAGAATATAAGCTACATGAAAACAGGGACCTTATTTGTCCTATTTATTGCTGCCTTCTCTAATAGTGCTTGGCACATAGTAGGTTCTCAATAAATAGGAATAACTGCTGAATCAATGCTAAATCAAATGGGAGAGTAGATGTTAGTGCTCAGTATTGTGGAGAATGCAAAAAAAACAGAACATGTGGCTACAGTTTCCAAACTGGCTGGAGAAGAAACAAGTACCAGTACAAATATCATGAGAACAAGACAAGGCAAACTATGTCCAGGTGCTAAACATGAGGGCACAGAATCAGAGGCGAGAGAAACAGAAGGCTGAAAAAAGTTTGAGAACAGGCTCATACCCTCCTTATCCTTCTGTGACCAGTACTTCACTCAGTGGTTGTGAAGTAGATGCTCATTGAGTACGTGTGAATTGCCCTGAGTAGATGGCCTACCAAGGTAATGCTGGGGGATTAGGTGGGATACAGAGACTTTGTGTATAACTTAGTATCTTAGTTTGCAAATATTTCAACTCAACAATTGAAATATTTTCAACTTATGCATATTAAAGGAGATTCTCTTGGGCTAGGGATGCAGCTCAGTGGTACAGCACTTGCCTAGCATTCACAGGGCCTTGGGTTCAAACCCCATCACCCCCCCACCCCCCCCCCCCCCCCACCCCCCAGACCCAG
>PVLC010002813.1:30084-46520 GCA_004027655.1 Graphiurus murinus | reverse complement strand
CATGTCCTTGGTGCTAGAAATAGAGCTAAATCCTGGCCCTCAAGGAGCTCACAATCTAGTGGGAAAAAACACAAAAATAAATAAATATAATGTTCCCAGAGTATGCAAAAGGGACTGCTATGGAAGACAAAGAACAGAACAACCTAAATCCTATGGTCAATGTCTATAGAGGAAAAAAAAAAGATCCGGCTAACGGTCATTTTCATGAAGAATAAATAAGGCAATGGTTCTCAAAGTGCTGATCAATAAATACTTATATCTAAATCATCTGGCATATATTATTAAAATACTTTCTACAAACATTCTGATTCAGCAGCTAGGGGCCTGGGAATCTGCACTTTAAATTTCTCTGAGTGATCCATTGCATTGTAAATTTGAGAACCTGTGAAACAAGGTTTGTCTTTATCTAAATATAAATTAACTTAATTCTCATAATCCTATGAGGTAGATATTATAATTTCCATTTTACAGGTGAAAAATAAGAATTAGAGGGCTTAGGTAATTTGTTCAATATTATAGAGTTAATGAATAGTGATACTAACATTTGAACCCAAATTCACTTAACTAAAGCCTACCAACTTCCTACACCACCATGCTAGCACCAGGGGACAAATTTACAGATTAAATGTTACAATTTTCTTTTAGTTCTTTGCCAGATCTCTGTTAAATATAAAGAATAGCTGGACTGTACTTAAGTTGCTAACATAATTACTTATAGCTATATCCTTCTTTAGCAAGCTGGGATTGAGGACAAAGCAGGAGAAACCATAGAACGAGAGGCTATTTCTTAACTTCTTTTTCCATCATCTTTTCACCCTTTGGTGGAGGTGTTACGAAAATGTACTATGATTAAGAACTGGGTCCATCTGGAGGGAAAAGCAAACATAACTAGATACCCATGAAAGCAACTCCATGTGATGTCAAATACTCTTGGGATGCAAAACATCTGGAAGGTGGGAGGGTATTTAAGGAAAATGGCAGGGCTGATAAGACTCAAGTTTCTCAAAAGATGAATTTCCAGGACCAGGGGCAGGTCCAGAATTTGTATTAGTAAACAGCTCAATCATATCATTTAAAAAAAAATTTTTTTTTTCTGTAGTACTGGTGGTTGAACCCAGGGCCGTGTGTTTGCTAGGCAAGAGCTTTATCACTGAACTATATCCCAGCCTTTTTTGTGTGTGTGTGTGGTACCTCCAAGCTACACCCCAGCCTTATTTTATTTGAACAGAGTCTAGCTAAGTTGCTGAGGCTGGCCTTGGACCTAGGATTCTTTTGTCTCAGCATCCCAAGTATTGGGATTACAGGCTGTACCACTACACTTGTCTTCCTCAGCCTCTCCTCTCTGCTTCCGCTTCCTCCTCCTCCTCTTCATTTTTCTCTTCCTCTTCTTCTTTCTCCTTTTTCTTCTGTGGTTCTGGGGATTGAATTTAGGGCATTTTACCTCTGAGCTACACCCTTGGCCCTATTTTACTTTTTATTTTGAAACAGGGTCTCACTAAGTTGTGGAGGTCCTCACTAAGTTGCTGAGGCTGGCCTGGAACCAGTGATCCTCCTGCCTCAGTTTCCCAGCCTTTTTAAAATTTTATTTTGAGACAGGGTCTAAGTTAACCAGGCTGGCCTCAATTCTGTGATCCTTCTGCTCCAGCATTCTGAGTAGCTGGGATTATAGGGTGCACCACCATGCCCAGCCTGAAATGGCTAAATCTTTAGAGAAACTGAAAGGGTAGCAGCTTTTCCAAGTTAAACAAACATTATTTGTCTCTCTACATACTGACTCAGAAGTACAACAAAATAAACATAGCTCAGAAAATAATGGGATGCCCAACCCTTTTTAGAAAGCTTGCAGACAGGCCCAACCTATAAAAGTCTTCTGTAATGAACACATGCACAGCTTAAATTTCTACTCACCATATTCAGTGCCATCAAGATCTTAGGCAGGGGCAGCAGATAGGGGAACATATTAGATCAAGGAGATCAAGGAGAGGAAAGGCATATCCAGCTGGTTGACAACAATACTGGAGGCACAGGGGCCTCGAGCTCAGAGGCTGATGTGTAACCACCTTCCTCTTCTACGACTGAGCATGGAGCTACAACAGCAACACTAAAACCACACATAGATTTCCAGTGCTAGAGAATAACTTTCTTATTTCTGCTTTTCAAGAAGTTGCTGAGTCCCAAGGTGAGTTTTGATAAAATTAGGGCACAGTACTGACATTATAGACAGCACACAGCTTAGATTGCACTGGTTTATATAACAAAGACTATAAGCCAGACCTAATTTTATTGCTATATTTTTCCCACACTCAATCTGGGAGTATGTGTGTCTATCGTTTTTTCATGTAATGCTTGGAGCTGTTTTTAAAGAATCATGCAAACCTTGAATGATTTCCTTACAAAAATATTTTATTTACACTGCACTGATTCACCACCTTCAAACACAGCTTCTAATAGGCAGAGTAGGAGGAGCAGGTGCTACAAACTATGGTTTAAGAACAAGCAGGTGCTGTGCCTGTTTATACCTGAAATTTGCTGACACCCCAAGCAACTACACCAAAGGCAACTCTTGGGGGGCCTCTAGATGGAATCTACACCCTGATGAGACTCATCTAAACAAGATATTTGGCTTATGACTGTTGCCCAGGGGCTCAATGCATGGGAAGAGTACATAAACATCTAACTACACATCTCACTATAGTAGGTCTCCAAGCTTCTTATGCTGTCACAAGTTCATAAAGATGTATAGCTGGGAGATATGAGGTCAGAATGTCCAGAGTGCAACTCTGCTGTTACACTGTGCAAAATCAGGTCAACCATTCTGCAGATTCCTGTCTCTTATTATGACTGGAAACATTTAAAAGGAAACCCCAAATATGCTGAGAGGTCATTATCAGAATATCTGGGTACCTCTCAAGTATTAGGGCTCATCTCCACAATCACTTCTTGCAATAAGCACAGAGGGCCACTTATAGATTGCATATTATAGATGCTGAGCTCTTGAGTTCAAGGGGATGAGTGGGCTCTAGATTATCCATGGCTGAGCTGTTCTGTGAAGGGTCAACCCTTGAGTTCTAAGTCTTATCCTGGTTCTGGGCACATTTCAGTCCTGCTCCAAGTCCACTTTGCTCCAATTCAGCGATGACAGACATATATTTGAACTCATTTGGTCTGAAGTTAAAGGTCTCCACTAACCCATAGGTCTCTTTCCGATCAGTGGCATAGAAGAGCTGAACTTGGTTGGCGATGCACTGTGCCTCAGCAACATTCTGTAAGGTAAAAAGAATCATGAGGTTCCTCCTGCACAGGGTCCTAGCTGTTCTGTGTCTGAGTTTTGTGGTGGGTGGGGGTCTTGCCTTAGGACTCACTGCTTCTGAAAGCTCCCTGCCTCTCTGACCTCCCAAGTCTTGGTAAGGTGT
The DNA here is from genome assembly GCA_004027655.1 of Graphiurus murinus. Classification (NCBI taxonomy): domain Eukaryota; kingdom Metazoa; phylum Chordata; class Mammalia; order Rodentia; family Gliridae; genus Graphiurus; species Graphiurus murinus. Next base: position 43,107 of record PVLC010002813.1, on the reverse strand, counting down.
CTCTTCTCCAAATATCCAAAAATCCTGTTTATGACTATCACAGTATTTATTACACTGTATTTGTCCTTTTTTCTTTTTGCGGTATTGGGGGTGGAACCCAGGGGCAATCTACCTCTGAGCTACACCTCCAGCCCTATTTTTTATTCTCTGAGACGGGGTCTCACTAAGTTGCGAAGGGCCTCAGTAAGTAGCTGAGGCTAGCCGTGAATCTGTGATCCTCCTGTCTCAGCCTCCCAAGTACTGGTATTACAAGCATGCACCATCATGCCTGTCTTCCTTTTCCTTTTTCTATCTACACTACTACAAATTCCTCAAAGCTATAGACCACGGCTTGTTTTATATCTCTGCACACAGTGACATCTGGTGAATATTTGTTGAACAAATTAATGCATATGTTCATAAGGTCCCTCTTCATTCGGTTTCTGAATAACTGCTGAACATATCTCCAGGGGGAATAAAAGAGCAAGTTACCAAGAACTAGTCTATGAGTATTAAGTTCTTGACTAATCAGACATAGACTTGAATAAAATCTGTTACTGATACCACCTTAGTCAGAAAAATAGTGTGAAAGCCAGCTATGATGGCTTTAAAATTTGTCTGTGAATTCCATGATACTCCACTCTTTGGTGGAGCCTAGTTTCCCTTTCCTTGAGGCTGTACTTAGTGACTTGCTTCTAACAAATGGACTGCAATGAAATGGGAGAGAAGGACTTCTGCTATTAAGACATAAGAGACTGAAGCTTCTGTCTTCAATCACATTCTCTGGGAAAGCCAGCTGCCAAATCCTCAGGACATTCAAGTAGCCCTATAGGGGAGTCAATGTGGTAAGGAAACAAGGCCTCTGCCAACAGCCACATGAGCAGGACCATAGATGTATCTTCATATCTAACCTGCCTTCAGATGACTGCAGTCCTAGCTAACATATTGATAGCAACCTCATGAGACTCTGAGCTAGAACCACCCAGCTAAGCTGCTCCTGAATTACTGCCCCACAGAAACTATGAGGTAATAGATGTTTGTTGTTTTAAGCTACTAAATTTTGGAGTAATTTATTATATTGTCATTTATAACCAATTCACCAGCAAAACTCTAGGTAAAAAAGGCCATTTTCCCCAAAGTATAGTACAGGGAAATGCTGAGCAGAGACCACCCCATGACTCTAAAGCACCCATGATTTTAAGGACATCCTGTACCACCTCTAGCAGATCATGAAACTGAATGAGCAAGGAGTATACAAACAGGTTGCTCCTGGTAGCTGGATGTGTGGGGCAACACAACGGGTATCATTACCTCTGGGCACATTGTCAACACTTTCCTCTAGTGACTCCCAACAGGAATGAGAAAAGAAGGGAAGGAAATTACTACATGTGATGAGGGCTACACATGTGAACAGTGTGGAGGAAGAGAAGACTGAGAACTCTTCTAGACTTTGAGCTCCTCCCTCCCTACAGTTATGAAACCACTTACTTATCCACAATCTCTTACCTGAAATCTCTAGGGCCAGATGTGTCCTGGATTCAGAATTACTGACTTTTAGAAAGGTACAGATAATATGTAACTATTCACTATGCATTATATAACAATGTATTACTCCCCATAAATAAACAATTACTATTTCCCTAATAAAATGTATAATATTCTACGTAAAGTCGAATTAATCAGGACTATAAATGGTTCCATATCAGTTTAAGTGAAGATTTAGCTCTCAAATGAGCTTAAGTCAAGTGAGGTTTTGTGACCAAGTTTTTTTTTTTTTTTTTTTTTTTTTTTTTTTTTTTTTTTTTTTTTTTTTTTTTTTTGCGGTACTGGGGATGGGGATTGAATTCAGGGGCATTCTACCTCCGAGCTATACCCCCAGCCCTATTTTTTATTCTTTATTTTGAAACCAAGTCTCACTAAGTTGCGGAGTGCCTCACTAGGTAGCTGAGGCTGGCCGTGAACCCGGATCCTCTGGTCTCAGCCTCCTGAATGCTGGCATTACAAGTGTGCGCCACCACGCCTGGCTACCAAGTAAGTATTAAAAAACTATTTCCAGAGCTTGTGGATTTCAGAATTGTGAGTAAATAATCAAGACTCTATACTAATTTTAGCTTGGAAGAGCATGAGTGAGACAAAATTATTATCAACTTATAAATAAGAAAGAAAGTACACGTAGGTCTCTGGGATTTTACCTCTCATGAGCTTTGACAGAAGAGTGTATTTTTAGGACCACTAGGTAAATCTAAAGAGATAAATGTTGATTCTTACCAGAAAGGTGGAATCCATTTCTGCTGTCATCAGCACTATGCCCTTTTCTTCCTTAAGTTCAGGGTAGTGATATAAAATCAGCTGGCTGGCTGCAGAGTCCCCTCGAGTCTGCAAGGAGGAACACTTATCAGCGCTCATAAGGTACCACCACAACAAATTGCAATTTCAAAGCAATAGAGTCTGGAGGAAATTCTGGTTCTTAACAGCCCCTTGAGTAACTAGTGAGTTGGAGGACTGGTAGGTGGGGGCAAGGTCAGGTCTGCAAAGGCACAGTGAAACTGACAGTTTGCACAGTGTTATTTGTGTCTTCAATTGGAAAAGGTTTGGCTTTTTTCCCAGAAAATGTTTATAGAAGGCAGTGAATCCTTCATTGTGGCCATACATTTAAAAACAAAATGGCACAAGCAGCTACCAAATCAAGTTCTAAAGAAAGCAATGTGCCTGTGTAATTGCCACTTTTATGGAGTAGTTCATGTCATAGCTGAAATCTACTCCCCTTGGCTGGTTGTGAAGACTGAGCTCTTCTAAGCTGTAGCTAGAGCTGCAGGGTTTGCACAAAGGCCAGATTTGTGGCATGTAGTTTTAAAATATAATCTGATGGGGGAGAGAAAAGAAGAAATGGACCATCATAACTTCATGAAGAATGGTCAGGGCACTGGTTACTAGACTTCAAGTCTAGACTAGGAAGAGAGGCTGGATTTAAAGCTAAAGTTCGTATATAGTATAGAAGAAAACTACATTAAAAAATAAAACGAAACACCCCTGGGCTTCATCTATTGCTAAGATGGTTCAGCCTCTCAGTTCTCTTGAACACACTTCTAATATTAAATTGATCATATTGATCACAATTATAACTTTTTTTTGTGTGTGTGGTACTGGGTATCCAACCCAGGGGGATTCTACCTCCGAGCTATACCCCCAGTCCTATTTTTTATTCTTTATTTTGAAACAGGGTCTCACTAAGTTGCGGAGGGCCTCACTAAGTAGCTGAGGCTGGCCGTGAACCTGGATCCTCCAGTTTCAGTCTCCCAAGTACTGGGATTACAAGTGTGTGCCACCACGCCCGGCTACAATTATAACTTTTTATACTCATCATTTTTATCATAATTTTCTAGATCTTTCTGATATGCTGGGAATGAGTTTCATGAGGGCAGGGACCATGTCTCATAGATCTCCAGGTAGTAGCATAATTTCTTAACCCAATGGCATAATGGTTAAGTTCATAGACTAAGAGTTAGCTATTCTGAGATCAGATCCAGCTCTATCATTTAGCAGTATGAACTAACTTCTCCAAGTTCACTTTCATCTCTGTAACTAGAAATAGTAACAAGAAGCATTTCATGGCATATTTGTGAGAATTAAATGATATAACATATATAAAACATCTGGTACATAATAAGTACATCCAATGTTGGTTATTATATTAAGTGCTCAATAAATGATCGTTGGATAAATTGTAAAATAACATTGTGAAAAGTTGCTCCCTCATTCTATTTTGTATCTTCCTTACCCCATTTTTTTTTTTTTTTTGCTGTACTGGGGATTGAACTCAGGGCTAGCTATCTTTTTATTTTTTTATATTTTGTTTTTTAGTGGTGTTGGGGATTGGACCCAGGAGCATTTTACCTCCAAGCTACATCCCCAGCCCTTTTTTGTTTTGAAACAGAGTCTCACTAGGTTGCTGAAAGTCTTGCTACATTGCTGAGACTGTTCTCAAACCTGTGATCCTCCTATCTCAGCCTCCCAAGTACTGGGATTACAGGCATGCACCACTATACCCAGCCAGGATGGTTTGTCTGGTTTTTTGGTTGGTTGTGGGGATGGGGACTGAGGATTGAACCCAGAGGGATTCTAGCTCCAAGCTACACCCCTAGCCCGATTTTATTTCTTATTTGGAAACAGGGTCTCACTAGGTTACTGAGAGGCTTGTTAGATTGCTAAGGTTGGCTTTGAACCTGTGATCCTCCTGTCTCAGCCCCCCAAGTACTGGGATTAAGTGTACATCACCATTCCCAGCTTTTTTTTTTTTAACCCAAGCTTTAAGCCCATTGAGAAAGGCTACATGTCTTACATATGTTTTATTAACCAAGTCAGCACCTTCCACTGTACTAGGTGCATAATTTCCATTTAATAAATATTATTTTGTTTGCTTCCTTTTCTATTTTTCTTCCTTTATTTCCAAACATTAGGTTAAAACAAATTCAAAGTATTTGACACTTTAAAAATAAAAGTCAGCATTCTGCCAGGCACTGTGTACACCTGTAATCCTAGCTATTTAGGTGGCTGAGGGAGGAAAATTATGAGTTCATAGCAAGACTGCCATCTCAAAGAAAAAAAAAATCAGTATTTTAAATCATAATGACTAGGATTTACAATTTATATTTGGGGGCCACATCTGGCAAAAATAAGCATGTATTATATTGACTTTAAAATTGGGGTAAGGGTCGGGTGTGGTGGCGCACACTTGTAATCCCAGCATTTGGGAGGCTGAGACCAGAGGATCTGTCTTCGTGGCCAGCCTCAACTACCTAGTGAGGCACTCTGCAACTTAGTGAGACCCTGTTTCAAAATAAAGAAAAAAAAAAAAAATAGGGCTTGGTAGCGCACGCTTGTAATCCTAGCATTTGGGAGGCTGAGACCAAAGGATCCAGGTTTGTGGCCAGCCTCAGCTACCTAGTGAGGCATTCTGCAACTTAGTGAGACCCTGTTTCAAAATAAAGAATAAAAAATAGGGCTGGGGGTATAGCTCAGAGGTAGAATGTCCCTGAGTTCCATCCCCAGTACCTCAAATAAATAAATAAATAAATAAATAAATAAATAAATAAATAAATAAATAGATAACATCCAAATCTAGCCAGGTTTGTTAAATCAGACACACGAAGTAAGTGCTATAGTGGTCTGGAAAAGAGACAAAAGACAGCCAGATGTAATCAGAGGTCTCTTCTAATTTCTTGATATTGAGCATGTCTTAGAAAACTAACCCCATATTCAAAGTATGGCAATTCATCAGTGCCACAGCAAGTACTGCTGGAGTTAGTAGCTTTTCTGTGCCCCCAAGCCTCAGAAAAGGCTCTTAATCCCACCAAAGGATAGGCTTCTTTCCTCTATCTGTGTGCTTGGTAGTGCACAGGCCACGTACCTGAATATTTATAAGTGCAGTGAAGTGGAGTTCAGTACCTGTCCATTGTCCTACAAAGAATTCATAACCTTCCCTTCTTGGCAGTGCACACAGGAACTGTGGGAAACAGATATACAAGGAGACAGATGAATAAAAGAAGTCATCTGCTTTATGTCCAACTACCTGTATCAATCACTCCATTTTTTTAATGCTTGGTTTTAAAAACATTTTTAAAATTATGAAACTCATATGTGATAACACAACAAACTCATATACTTCTCAATGCACCTAAGAAAGAAAGCATTAGAGATATAATCTGAGGATCCCTCTGCACCCTATTCCTATTTCATTCTAGAGTTAATATTTATCCTGCATTTGGTATCTGTCATTCTATGTTTTATACTTTTAATGTATATGTGTATATCCATAAGCAAAACATACCATTGAGTGTTTAAATCTTCTCAAACTATACGTATCCTTTTGTAACTTGCTTTCTTCACATTAGGCTTCTGAGACTTACCCACGTTAATAAATATAACTAATTCATTAAGCTTTCACTATTGTATGGGATTCTACTATAGAAATTTATCACTATTTTTCTCTTGATGTACATTTGGATCTTTTTCAATTTTTAAGCTTACGAAATGGTACTGAATTAACCTTTGTTCCAATTGCTATAATCACTTCATGATTTTAACACATGGTTCTAGACTAAACACCAAGAAATAATTAGTTTTATGTTCAGGATGCTTAGAATTGGAAATGAGTGTCAGAGAATGGTGCCAGAAGAAAAAGATATGTTAGTCAATATATATTATGAGCTGGGCATGGTGGCGCACGCTTGTAATCCCAGCATTTGGGAGGCTGAGACCGGAGGATCCAGGTTTGCGGCCAGCCTCAGCTACCTAGTGAGGCCCTCTGCAACTTTGTGAGACCCGGTTTCAAAATAAAGAATACAAAATAGGGCTGGGGGTATAGCTTGGAGGTAGAATGACCTGAGTTCAATCCCCAGTACCACACACACACACACACACACACTATACATATATATATATATGTATATATATATTATGTATGACATAATAATATATAAAATATATATGAGTCAGCAAAGTTGTCTGTCTCCCTCCCTTCTTTCCTGTACTAGAAGTTGAACCCAGGGCATTCTACATATGATTTACCCCACCAGCCCTATTTTATTTATTTATTTTTATTTTGAAACAGGGTCTCCCTATGTTGTGGAGGCTGACCTTGAGCCTGTGATCCTCTTGTCTCAGCCTCCCAAGCACTAGGATTCCAGGCATGTGCCACCATGCCTGGTTATGAAGTTGTCTTCTTATTGGCAACGACTCAGGCTCTGATTCATTATTATTTTATTTTGAGGTATTGGTGATTGAACCTGGGGGCATTCTACCTTTGAGCTACTTCCCCAGCCCTTTTTACCTTTTGTTTTGAAACAGGGTCTCTTTAGGTTGCTGAGAATCTTGTTATGTTGCTGAGGCTATCTTTGAACCTGTGATCCTCCTGTCTCAGCCTCCCAAATACTGGGATTACAGACATGTGCCACCACTCCCAGCTCATTATTAGACAAGGTATTATGAGATGAGATAACCTCAGTGCTTATTTGATACTGATCCATTATTAGAGGAAAAAGTTTAGCACTTTACTAAGGCATATATGAAGTACAACAAATTACACATACTTGAAGTGTACAATTTGGTGAGCATTGTCATATATATATATATATATTGTGAAACCATTAGTATAATCAACACAATGCACATATATATCATCTCCAAAAGGTTTCTTGTATCCCTTCTGTAATTCAAACCTCCCTCCTCTCACTGATTTGCTTTTTGTGACTATAAGTCAGTCTGCATTTTGTAGAATTTTGTATAAATGGAGGCACAGAATATGTCCTTTTTTTTCAGTTTCACTTCTTCCACTTAGCATAATTGTCTTGTGATGTATCCATACTGTTGCATGTCTTAATTGTTCAACCATTTTTTATTGCTGAAGATTACTCCATTGTGTACGTACAGGTACACACACACAAACACATTCACTCATTCTTTCCTCATAATTTCTATGCACCTGTGATAGGATTGTTTCTACTATTTGGTTATTGTGAATAAAGCTGCTTAAACATTCATGCACAGGTCACTGCATGGTCATTTGTTTTTAGTTCTCATGGGAAAATACTCAGAAATGAAATATCTGGTTAATAAGTTAGGTATAAGCCGGGCGTGGTGGCACACGCTTGTAATCCCAGGACTTGGGAGGCTGAGATAGGAAGATCACAGGTTCATGGCCAGCCTCAGCTACTTAGCGAGGCCCTCTGCAATCTAGTGAGACCCTGTTTCAAAATAGAGAATAAAAAACAGGGCTGGGGATGTAGCTTGGAGGTAGAATGCCCCTGTGGTCAATCCCCAGTACCACACACACACAAAAAAGTTAGGTATATGCTTAGTAGCCTTAAAGAAACTGTCTTCCTTCCTTCCTGGTACTAGGGGCGGAACCCAGGAGCCTTCTACCAGGGGCCTGGGATTACAGGCTGCACCACCACACTCAGCTAAAGAATCAGTTTTCTAAGCAGTTGTACTATTTTACACAATCATTACCAGTACATGAAAGTCTTGGTTGTTCCATATTCTCACCAACACTTGGTATGATCAGTCTTTTTAATTTTAGCAATTCTAGCGGCATTTCATTGTGGTTTTAATTTGGACTCTCATGGTTAATGATGCCAAACATCTTTTCAGGTGCTTATCTGCCATTTTACTTCTTTGGTGGATCATCCAAATCTCCTATTTTAAAATTGGGTTTTCTGTCCTCTTTACTATGAGTTATAAGAGTTTTTAATATGACTAGGGTTGCTTCCATCTTTTGGCTATTGTAACTAATGCTGCTAGGAACATAGGTATACAAATAAAATGTTTTACTTTTTTTAATTTGTGATACTGGGGATTGAACTCAGGGGCATTCTACCTCTGAGCTACACCCTCAGCACTATTTTTTATTCTTTATTTTGAAATAGGGCCTCACTAAGTTGCAGAGGGCCTAAGTAGCTGAGGCTGGCTATGAACTTGTGATCCTCCTATCTCAGCTTCCCAAGTACTGGGATTACAAGCATGTATCACCATGCCCAGCTAAATGTTTTACTTTTGGTGAAATCTAACTTAATGATTTTTTTTTCCTTCATAGTTTGTACTTTTTGTGATGTACTTATATCTTTGTCAAACCAAATCTAAGACTTCCTGGGGATTGAACCCTGGAACACTCTACCTCTGAGCTATGCCCCCAGTCCTTTCCTATTTTGAAATAGGGTCTTTCTAGGTTGTTGAAAGTCTCCCTTAAGTTGCTGAGGCTGTCCTTGAACCTGTGATTCTCGTGTCTGGGATTATAAGCTAGAGTCACCATGCATGGCTATCTATGACCTATTTTGAGTTAAATTTTGTAGAGTGTGAAGTAAGGATAGAGGTTCATTTTTTGCACATGGACATCCAATTGTTTTAGGACCTTTGTTGAAAAGATTATCCTTTCCCTATGTAATTATCCTGACATGTTGTTGAAAAACAACTAACCAGAGATAGGTTGGTTTATTTCTGGATTCTCTATTACATTCCATTGATCTCTATCTCTATGCTAATTACAATTAAGAAGGATTGTTTGAATGAGTTGGTATCAGAAACTGAAAAGATAATGAAAAGTGTAGACTGTTTTCATTATCGTATTGGGAGGATGCCGGGCGTGGTGGCACACGCTTGTAATCCCAGCATTAGGGAGGCTGAGACCGGAGGATCCGGGTTCGAGGCCAGCCTCAGCTACCTAGTGAGGCCCTCCGCAACTTTGTGAGACCTGGTTTCAAAATAAAGAATACAAAATAGGGCTGGGAGTATAGCTCGGAGGTAGAATACTCCTGAGTTCAATCTCCAGTACTGCAAAAAAAAAAAAAAAAAAAGCCTATTGGGATTTTGATTGAGACTGTATTTAACCTATGAATCAATTTGGGGAGAACTAACATCTTAGCAATATTGAATCATCCAATCCATGAACATGATACAGCTCTCTATTTATTTAGGTATTTTGCATTTTCTTTTTCTTTTTTTTTTTTTTTTTTTTCGGTACTGGGGATTGAACCCATGAGCATTCTACCTCTGAGCTACACCCCTAGCCCTATTTTTTATTCATTATTTTGAATCAGGGTCTCACTAAGTTGCGGAGGGCCTCAGTAAGTAGCTGAGGCCCTCTGTGAACCTGGATCCTCTTGTCTCAGCCTCCCAAGTACTGGGATTATAAGCGTGCGCCACCATGCCTGGGATGTTCTGTATTTTTGTCAGCAATGTTTGGAAAAAAAAAAAAATTGAAAACCCTAGAAATCATTATCAATGCCAATTCAACTGTCAAGTCAGCTTCCCATTCTTTTTTCCTGGGGCATTCTAGAAGCTCATTACCCCAGCAACAACCTCAAAGTTCCTTTTAGGCACATATTACCAGGATAGCATGGCCAAAACTTCAAAGAAAACTGCCAATAAAACAGGAACTTGAGCCGGGCGTGGTGGCGCACACTTGTAATCCCAGCATTCGGGAGGCTGAGACTGGAGGATCCGGGTTCGGGACCAGCCTCAGCTACCTAGTGAGGCCCTCTGCAACTTTGTGAGACCCGGTTTCAAAATAAAGAATAAAAAATAGGGCTGGGGGTGTAGCTCGGAGGTAGAATGCCCCTGAGTTCAATCCCCAGTACCGCAAAAAACAAAACAAAACAAAACAAAACAAAAAAACCCCAGGAACTTGAAGGAGGCTGCAAAGATTAAAGTCTTGGGTGCCTTCTGCTGTGCACTTGTACTGATAGGTCCACGTGAGAAAGGCCTGCTACATGGTAGGGAGCTGAAAAGCTAGAAGCCTACTGGGTCAAATCCACATGGTGTCATAAGGCTGTAAATGTTACTTATGAGTACAATTAATATGAGCATCTTTGTTAAATAAACATAGCATACAAGAGAGCATGGAATATGAGGGGGTTGGTTGGAAAGCACCCTTGTTTGGTAGCACTGATGAGCAATCCTTAGATGGTGACCAGAAACTTACTGTTGGACAGTGCTGAGCCCGGTTCCAGATCAAATCAAACTTCTCTTTCTATAAGTTGGAAAGGAATAAAATTAATTCAAATTGGAAAACAAAAGACTGCAATCATGAGTTCACCAAGATGAAATTCTACAAGTATACTACAACTAAAACAATCTTTCAAGTTCCATCATTTACAAATCACTCTTGTGACAGAAGGACATGAAAAGCCAGAGATACGCTTTATTCAGTGTTAGAATTATATGGTGTCCCAATGCTCCAAACTGTCCAGAGAACTAAGTCAGTCCAAGGGAGGGCTAAAAAGGACTGTTCAAACAATGAGCTGGTATCAGACTGAAAATATAATGAAAAGTATAGACTGTTTTGACTGTTGAACACATGAAGGATATGGGTACATAAGGGGTAAAAAACAAAAACAAAACCAAAAACAAAATATGATACCCTCATGACAACAAAAAAGCCCACTTTACCTTTCTACCTACGTTTTGTATCTTATACTTACTCATGTAAGCTCAGTATATAGTTATATGCTTGATAAAAACTTAATCTAAGCCACTTCCTCCTCAAGGATGAAAAAGAATAATTGAAGAATTATGCCAGCAGAAGGACATTAAACCAGAGAAGCCAATTGCATCCCTTCCAGTCACAAACTTTCATGGTCAAGCAGTGGCCAGTGATCATTTCCAAGAGCAATTTCAAGAAGCAAAAACCCAAGAAAATGACACTTCACTTGCTAAGGGAAAATGCCAGAGAAAGATGAGGAGGAGGCTCCACGTCAGTGTGGATATATATTGTTTACAGACAAAAAGAGAAGAAAGCTATGCTAGAGGCTTATTTTAAATTCCTATGGCTTGGTTGGAAAACACCAAAAAGAAATAAAAGACATCTGGAAATTACTCAGCAACATGAATTTATAACATGCTCCCTTGTTAGAGACTTGACTTAGAAACATTTCTAAACCAGAAAGAGGGAAAACAAAAGCCATAAATATACCATATGGAGCTTCCAATCTTTGGTACTTAGGGCATAATAAAAACCCTTGGAGCTGTAAAATGCAAGTTCTCAAGAGGCCATAAACACAGGAAAAGTAAAGGCAACCTCGGGTAAGGTTGTGCACTGACCTTCCCGCTGAAACACTTTCATTTCCCCTCCCAAGTACTTACAGGAATAACCGCATACACTGTATCTTTTGCTGCAAAATACTGCTGCCAAATCTGTATTAAAAAGAGAGGATGTTTGTGACACATGGGTAATCTTTTCAATCCATGCCAAGAAATGGTGACAGCTTCCACTGCCCTAATACTATTTTATAATAGGAGGAAAAACCTGCTGGAATGCTTTTATAACTAATGCATGATTACAAAAAAGATTAAGTACCATACTGGCTTTTAGGTGATCAAGCAGTAACTTTTTTTTTTTGGTACTGGGGACTGAACCCAGGGCATTCTAATGCCTCCTAGCTACATCTCCAGTCCTACTTTATTTTTTGAAACAGGGTCCTGCTAAATTGCTGAGGCTAGGCTTGAACCTGCCATCCTGTTTTACCCTCCCAAATACTGGGATTATAGGTGTGTGCCATCACGCTCCTCTAAACTGTAACTCTTAATACAAATTCTGTCAGAGAAATTGATTCTATGACCTTTGAAATCATTCCTGTAGAGATGGACTGTGTATATGATCTCTTTTTTTCATAATTTCTTTCTTCTCTCCCCAAACCCATACCTCCCTAGCCAACTGTGGGCCTGTCTCAGAGAGGCAGGCCATCAGTCATTCAGAGTCAGGGTCTGGAGTCAGGAGGGCCTGGATGCAAATCCAAGCTCCAGTCATTTACTAGCTAGGCTACCTTGGGCAAATCACTGAAACTTCCTAAATAACATCAATAAAATGCCAATAATATCAACCTCACAGGATTGTTGTGAAGACTAAATGAACAAATATAGGTTTGAGTAAACACCTTTTATTGGCTATTATTGTCATATTATAGGCAGGTATTGAAATTCTGCTTTCAGAAAGTCTTCCATATGAGGAAGAGATAGAGTCTGCTAGGTAACTATGGCATTTATCAGTCAGAAGTCCCACCTCTGTCTGGCATCAAAGAACATGGCAAGCACAATTGACTTTCATATTGCAAGTACCAAAAGGTAGGGAATAAAAATTTATATAATGAAATTAGAAAATAGAGAAAAGAATAAAAATGTTCATAGTCCTACCACCCTAAAAAAATCACTGTTATTATTATTTTGATGTATTTGTTTATAGTAGGCCTTAAAAATATTTTTTCTTTTATAGTATATATAGTACATATGCAATACTGTCTTCTTTTACCCTTAGCATATCATATGTTTTATATTTTTATTATTATTATTTCTCCAAATTCTTCCTGTTCTCTAAAGCTGGGTCTGTATGCATCTTCTTCCATGTAGTCTCCCTTGATCATTTTAGTCAGAAGCTTTCTGATGAATTGCTTTTGGACTTTATACCTCTGTAAAGATGCCTACGTTATGCTTCTTGAAAGTAAGATCATTAATATATGGATCCATCTCTCTTACTAGTTTTTTTTTTTTTTTTTTTTT
>PVLC010002813.1:12541-29984 GCA_004027655.1 Graphiurus murinus | reverse complement strand
GAATGCTGGCTCTCTCACTAGTTTGCAAGTCCCCTGTAGGCAGAATGTCTTCCTATGTTGTCATCAATGCCCTACAACCTAAATAGTACTCAGAAATGCTGGATGACATGACAGTAACACAATAAGAAATATATTTGGTATATGCTCTGATTTCTAACAGAGCTATTAAAAGAGGCACTTAGGTTAGGGTAGAGTGCCAGAGGAAGAGACACTTAGTTGTATCCTGAAGATGGTTAGCAGTGAGGGGGGTAAATAGGGAGGCTGGGAAGATGAATAGGTAGGGCAGGAAAAGATAACAGACACAGAATAAGAGAATGGCAACATCTGCAAGGACACAGAAGTCGGGAAAGGCATTTTAACTAAGGTGACACCTGATTGAGCTGGTGTTGAAGAATGGTTCATCATCCTTCAGAACTGCTGTTTTGTCAACATTCCCATTAAAATGTAAGGTCCAGGGATGGGGATGTGGATTAGTGGTAGAGTGCTTGCCTAGCATGAATAAAGCCTTGGGTTCTATTCTTGGCACCATACAAAAAAAGTAAGGCCCCAGCTAAAGATACTAATCAAAATATGATCTATCTAATTAAGATAGAGCACTAAAGGACTATTACACCTCCTAGAACCTAAGCAAACCACTTTATTAATGCAACCTAAGGTTTCTTCATATTAACCTGGTCTTTTCATTTTAAGGACAACATATTCTGATTATTTTGATTTAACTTACAATATGAGCATATAGTTTATGAATCAGTATTGAAATTTATGAGATCGATTATTTCCTAATTTGGTTGACCTTCATTACTCAAATACCATTTCAATGAACACAAATTTATATTTAAAATTCTATGTCTAAGTGATACTTATGATCAGGTCTCTTGGGTCTGGCTTCTCTCTCTCCTAAGTGACATGCTTGGGACCCATATTCCATTGGCTCCCCTTCCCAAAGGCAGAGCTGGAGGTTTCCCTGAGACTTTGCATAAGCCTCTATGAACAAAAGTTAGAACCCTGTGCTGATCCTACTTGTTTCTGTTTGTCCCTCCAACAGGCTAAAACTTCTTGAGGGTAGGGAATTCTGTCTGTCATAGATGCTAACATTTAACAGGTATTCAATAAATCCTTCCTAATATAAATGATGTAACAGCCAAAGGAAATATGTGACAAATGCTTTAACTTCCTGAAAGCGAATATGATAGAGTCAGATAGAAATGGATTTGAGTCTCAGCTCTATCACTGGCTAAATTACCTAATTTCTTTAAGTCAGTTTCCTCAACTTTACATTGAGAATAACAGCACCTATTTCACTGGGTGGTTATGAAAATTTCATGAAATAATGCATAAGAAACACCAGGTATAGTACCTGATGCAGCATGCTGCTTTTACTATTACTATATAGTAAATTATATATTATATAACTAAAATGTAACTCATGGAATTATAAAGAGTGCCAAAATATACTTTCTTATAGTCTAATTTAGAAAGAAAAGAAATCACAGACACAAAAAAGTTATTAGCAATGCAAAGCAAGGTACATGGAATGATCAAACAGGAAGAGGATACTGAGTGCTTTGAAGGAAGGTATTCAGGAAGTTTCCTGCAGAAGGTCCTAGAACAATGATGGATCATGAATGTCAAGAAAAAGAATATGGGAAGTCACCAACCATTTGTGAGCAGGTTCCTAACATAATATTGCTTATCTAAGAAAATAACTATAGCACTTACTCTGTGCCAGGCATTGTTCTAAATGCTTTACAAACATTAATTCATTAAATTCTCAAATACCTCTAGGAAGTAGGTACAGTTATTATCCCCACTTTACAGTGGGAAAACTAAGGCACTGAGAAGTTAACTAACTTATCCATGTTAGATAGCTAGTAAGTGGCAGAGGTAGACTTAAAACTGGAAGTTTGGTTCTAGAGTCTATGTTTTAACCAGTATGCTACTCTTTTCCAGAAGGCAAGCAGAACTTTAAGAGGATTCAGCAGATGAGGATATAGTAGGCAGACTGGAAGAAATGGAAGCAGGGAACTTATTTGGAAAGGGAATGAAGTGATCCAGGTATAGGATAATAATGATTTGAATAAGATGAAGGCAATAGGAATGAAAAAGAAAGAGAAAATACAAAATGTTTAGATATATAAGAGCGAGGCCAAGAAAGGCAAGTTCTCTTATGCCACTGTTCATGTAATTTATCACTTTTGCTTCATATGACTACTTTTCATTTTGGCTAGAACGAGGTGTCAGAAAATGTATGCTCCTTTCTACTTTCAGATTTGGTTCACAGAGCACATGTTTTCATGGAGTATGCCAACTCATTTTCATTTGTTACCTGTTTTATTTCTTCTGCAGTTTTGTCTTTCACCATTTCAATATTGAAGATTGAACTGAGCGTCTTGAAAGAGAAAATAAAAAGCAATCAATGCCTATGATTAAAAAACAATAAAAAATTCCAACTTAATTTTATTTCTAAGCCCTGTGGGAAATGGTATGTCAGGACAGTGAAGCAGACTTTCAATAAGTACAGAACAAGCAGAAGAACACTTGCATCTTTGAGATGGTGAGCCCCTGGGGAGCTCCCTTCCCTGGGGAGTTCTCTTCCCTGAAGTATCTATTAGGTCAGCATGTTCTTCCCAAATGCCTCACTCTCCTCCATGACTTCTACAGCATTTTGCAGCTGGTGAAAGGATGGTTGATTATTATTTTTAATGTAACTACTATTTTACCAAGAGAGGCTCCTTATTTGCAAATTAAGTGACAGACTAAATTTGTGTGTGTGTGTGTGTGTGTGTGTGTGTGTGTGTGTGAGAGAGAGAGAGAGAGAGAGAGAGAGAGAGAGAGAGAGATAGATAGATAGATACTGGGAATTGAACAGGGGCATTCTACCTCTGAGCTACACTCCCAGCCATATTTTTTATTCTTTATTTTGAAACAGGGTCTCATTAAGTTTTGGAGGGCCTCACTAAGTAGTTGAGGCTGGCTGAGAACCCACGATCTTCTTATCTCAGCCTCCCAAGTACTGGGATTACAAGCGTGCGTCACCACACCTGGCAGACTAAATGTTTTTATTTAATTTTTTAAACTACTTCCTAGAGAAAGGAGGGGTGTCACTGTGTTTCCTTCAAATTTCCTCCTGAACTCCCAGAACCCTAATTAAGCTAAGGGTCATATCAAGGAGAAAAGTTTCATAGAAATATTTATCTCTACGGTTGGAAAATCACCTTCCAGGTAATTACTAAAGCACAGTAAATATGTATAAATTTGCAGCTTCTTGTTATAAATGTCTCATATACCTTCAGGCTTGTATCTCTATATTTAATTAGAAACTTACCTTGTCCTTAGTGAATCCTCTACTCATAGGCTGTTTCCCCAAGGCATCTGTCTGAAATGATGAGACAGGATATTAATCTACGCTTAGTCATAAGAAAAAGAAAACCAATCTAGCTGAGGTGCCCAAACTCATTAAGTTATTTTGTACCTAAGACTCACTCTATTAACAACAGTATATACTATTCTAGCCTAAGAGTATTGTTTATGGAATGACTTTTAAGATTCTCATATACAGAGATGAGAAAGGATTTCTTTGTCAGTAACCACCATCTGTTAGTGAGAGTTCATTATATTTGCCACTCTGAGAGTCTCCCAGGATTAGGTCTGCTTGTGTTTCCTGTGCTCAGTTCTCTGATCTATTCCACACTGAATTATAGAGGAAGTGAGAAATGGAAAGATATGTTTTCTAAAACTGTTTTTTATCTTTGACAGCATTTCTGATGGCAGGTGTCCTCCCTAAGTAGTCAAGTCTCTCTTTGAGCACTCAATTTTTTTTCCCAGCAGGGGGGATTGAACCCAGGGCCTCAAATATGCTAGGTAAGTTGAGTATTCAGTTTTAATAGCCCCTCTGTCAAATTAGACTTCCTTTCAAAAGACCAAGAACAACTGAAAGTAAATATTTTCTCTCCTAGCTTACTTTCTCTGATGAAAGCCACAGACTGGAAATCCTAGTTTGAGTTGTTTTTTGATAGCAGGAATGGTTAAGAGATGGCTAATTCTGAATCTTCTACTTGGTCTCTAAGTTCAAGACCATGCCACCTTCCAGAGGTAAAGAGTACAGTCTATATGTGGAATTCTTTTTTTTTGGTAGCATTAGGGATTGAACCCAGAGGCATTCTACCTTTGAGCTACACTCCCAGCCTGATTTTTTATTTCTTATTTGGAAACAGGGTCTTGCTAGGTTGAAGAGAGTCTCACTGTTTGCTGAGGCTGTCCTCTAACCTGCAGTCCTCCTGTCTCAGCCTCCCAAGTACTGGGATTACAGGCATGCACCACCACACCCGGCTGACATGTGGGATTTTGAGGCTGAAAAACACTTTCTGGGGATTGAAAAAAAATTTACACACACACACACAAATATATATATGTATATTTGGTACAGGGGATTGAACCCAGGGGCATTCTACCTCTGAGCTACACCTCCAGCCCTATTTTATTTTTTATTTTGAAACAGGGTCTTGCCAAGTTGCTGAGGCTGGTCTTCAACCTGTGATCCTCCTGTCTCAGCTTCTCAAGTAATGTGCATCATCACATCTGGCTTCAGAAACTAACATAAGCCAGACATGGTGATATGTGTCTATAATCCCAGCTACTCAGGAGGTAGAGTCAGAAAGATTGCAATCTTGAGACTAGTCTTGGCAATCTACAAGACCCTGTCTCATAAAAAAAAAAAACTAAAAAAATCGGCCAGAGGTGGTGGCACACACTTGTAATCCCAGTACTTAGTAGGCTGAAACAGGAGGATTGAAAGTTCGAAGTCAGCCTCAGCAATTTAGTGAGGCTGTCAGCAACTTAGTGAAACTTTGTTTCCAAATAATAAAATAAAAAGGGCTGAGGATGTAGCTCGGAGATAGAATGTCCCTGGGTTCAATCCTCAGTACCAAAAAAAAAAAAGAAAGAAAGAAAGAAAAAATAAAAAGGGCTAGAGCAACTTTGTGTTCAATCTCTAGTGCTATAAAAACAAAACCAATTTTGGAGATGCTAATGCTAATATGTGAAAAAGTAGACTTTACAACTGTTGAAATAGTTGAATTGTATGGTAAGTCTCAAATGGACTTAATAAAAAACTTGAATGTGAGCCAGGCGTCGTGGCACACACTTGTAATCCCAGTACTTGGGAGGCTGAGACAGGAGGATTGCAGGTTTGTGGCCAGCCTCAGCAACTTGTGAGGCCCTCCACAACTAAGTGAGACCCTGTTACAAATAAAAAATAAAAATAGGGCTGGGAATGTAGCTTGGAGGTAGAATGCCCCTGGGTGGTTCCATCCTAGGCAACACACACACACACACCACACACACACACACACACACACACACACACACACACACACACACACACCAAAAACAAAACAAAAGAAAACCCCCCAAAACAACAAACTTAAATATGCTTTTATTGGTGCGTGATAGTCTCATATCATAATGTAAATTATGTTGAGAGTGACATACATGTACTTAAATGTGTGTTTTACTTTCCCACTATTGGTGCTTTGGAAGTCTGTGGGAAGAATTCTTTTGTCACAATAATCAATTGGATGGTGATACTTGCATTTACAGGAGGGCAGGCATACCAAGTATGCTGCAACTTTATAGGTGAGTCTACACAATGAAGTTCTTCTCATTTCACAACCTTTCAATGTCTAGCCAGGCATCCTTGTAGTGAAAACCTTTTTATACTTACCTGGCCTAGAACTTTTTTTTTTTAAATACACAGTTTTAACAGACAATGAATTTTCCATAAATACAACCACTACATAACTTTAAGACTGTATAATATGGAACCTCAGGTCACTGATAACAGTACTGATCTTGGTTTTGGGGTTTTTATAATCACTAATACAACACTCCTGTAACCAATCAGCATCTGCTGCGTATGTGCTCATGGTTACTTAACAAATAGATGGAAACATCTGATGACTGCATTAGGTATCACAGAATAGCTAAACCCAAGAATTTATATACCAACATGTGTATATTGTTAGAAAAATATTTTCCTTTAATTGTGGTTAGGGCATCATACTGATTACCCTCCCCAAATCAGGTAATTATATAGTCTACCTACCTATTGTTTTATTTCAAGGTAGAAAAGGGAGAATTAAATAAAAAGGGGATGTTGAGCTCCATGTTATAGAGAGCTAATGACTCAAAGTAAAGAGAGGGCTTTGAGAATAGAAAGTATGGATTAGTCATTAACCTTCCTCTGTCTAGCTAGATAAGGGAGATAATAAGTGATATTTACCTAAGAGTTTTCATAATTTAAATACTTATTCTTTATCTTATTTTAAAAGCTTTCCACATGCTTTCCCCCAGCTTTGATTCCTATTTAAGGATAACAGTGCTTAATATGTATATGCTAGGGATTCTGCTACAGAGTTTCACCTATTAAAATCATTCAGTCTTCACCACAACTCTATGAGATGGGTACTATTACAGGAATAATAGATAAACAGGTATGGAAAAGTAGACAAAAATAGATAAACAAATAGAATAATAGATAAACTCAGTTTGTTTAACAGATAAACAAACTGAGGTATGGAAAAGTTATATAACTTGCTTGGAGTACCCAGCTGTTAGGTGGAAGAGCTAAGATTCAGTGCCTGGCTCTTGGCTCCAAAGCCCACCCTCTTACCAAGTAAGTTAACAGTCTCTACTCTTTAGGCCCAAATGCCTCTGTTTAGAGGTTAAAGTCTGAGTGATTTCTTTAACCTTAACACTTGCCTTGGCCTCAGACTAGGGGTTTCCTGGGCAGCTGAGTTCTTGCTGGGCTCTGGGGATATATAAGTTAGGCAAAGTACCTGTTTCCTGAAACCCTTTACTTTCAAAGCTCTTCCTTTATTTAAGCTAATTCCTTGACATGGGGCTGGGAGTAGAGTGTGGGTGGTATTGGTTGTCAGCAAACTAAATCCAGCCTGCCAACTGTTTTTGTGAATAAAGTTTTTGTTGTTTTGTTTTGCTTTTGTGGTACTGGGGATTGAACCAAGGATCTTGTGTATGCTAGGCAAACGTTGTACCACTGAGCCTCATCCCCAGCCCTGTAAATAAAGTTTTATTGAAACATAACTACATCCATTCATTTACTTATTACTGTGTCTGCTTTTACACTATAATACAGATGGGTAGTTGCAAGGGACCATATGGCCCACAGAGTCTAAAATATTTACTGTCAAGACTTTTACTGAAAAAGTTTGATGACTTCTATTCTATGTCAAAGTCCCACTCCCTCCTTTCTGCTTAACTTAAATTTTCAGTATTATGGTCTAAATCTGGCTCATGTGTTGAAGGTCCCCAGTGTGGCAACGTTCAGAGTAGGGGTTTGGGAGTAACTAGATCATGAAGTAACCCTCTGATGGCTTCACAATTTGATGGCATTATTGAGAGAGGTGGAACTATAGGGGGTGAGACCTAGCTGAAGGAGAGGGTCCTTGAGGGGTGTACCCTTAGGGATTAAATCTTGTCCCTGGCCCCTTTCTCTCTGTCTGCGTCCTGGTTACCAAGAGGTGAGTAGCTTTTCTTTCCCTATATCTTTCCACCATTATGTTCTGTCTCACCTCAGGCCTAAAGCAATGGAACCAGCTGACCATGGACTAAAACCTCTAAAACTGTGAGCCAAAATAAATCTTTCCTCCTTTAAGTTGATTTTCTTAGGTATTTTGTCACACCAACAAAAAGCTGACTAAAACACCCAGATCCTTCCTATCTTAGATCAGGTTCTATCTCCACTGAGAAACTTTCCCTGATCCTTGCAGCCCAGTGTCATGTGCTCCTTGCCTTGACTACTAGCCTGTACCCTGTAGGGGCAGGGACTATCCTTTTCATGTCTCTATTTATCTCTACCATGATCACAATACCTTGTCCAGAAAGAGCAAGATAAACACATGAATGGAGACTGAGTAAGCAGAGAGAGGCTATGTTCAGATTATCCAGTTGACCCATCAAGGAGCACACTTCAAAGGCAAAAGGTTGTAGGATACAGGGAGGTGTGCTGGTAAGCCAACAACATAAAAAGGGGCATGTCTTACCTTCTGCTCCACACATTTGATAAAATCACCTTGCCTGGAGTGCCCCACTGGCTGCTTCCGAAGCTCACTGCGCTTTTCCAGGCGGGACTCAAAAGCTGCTGGGTCAGACCTGATCAAAGGTGAATCAAAGGTAAACCAACTGTGCCTTTTGGGATTTAGAAATAATAAAGCATCATGTTCCACCATTCCACCTCCACAGAGAAAAACCAAAGCTTCAGAGACTGAACTATTTGCCTTCAGTCAGTAAGAACTGGGCATAGGACTAAAAATCAAGAAGGTAGAGAGACAAATCCAGTTATTCAACTACTGTTACTCCTCAAATGGCCAGTGTAACATTTTTCTCCTGTAGGATATTTCCTAGGGTAATGCATGGCTTAGTTCCTCAGATATTTATACCACATGTACTTAGAATTAGGTCCTTTGGATGGAAAAGGCACTCTGAGGTCATCTTGCTGGGGTCATCTCCTCAGGTGGGAATCCTAAAGCATCTATACTAGGTATTAATATTTTACTTGACTATATCCATTTCTTTGACATTTCCCCCCACCCTCATTCTCAGGTTAAACATGTTTATTCTGGTAATTCAAAGTCCTCAAGCATCCTATTTTGCAAATTTAGCAACTGAGTCTCTTTCTGACCTACCCTCCAAAGAAACTGCAGATGGAACATGAAAATTTGGCTTTTATGTTAAAATGGGGCTGGTCTTCAGGCTTGAAGGCCAGACTAGTGCGGCTATCTTTATTAAGAATTCTTCAGACCGGGTGTGGTGGTGCATGCTTGTAATCCCAGTACTTGGGAGGCTGAGACAGGAGGATCCGGGTTCACGGCCAGCCTCAGCTACTTAGTGAGGCTCTCTGCAACTTAGTGAGACCCTGTTTCAAAATAAAGAATTAAAAAAATAGGACTGGGGCTGTAGCTCAGAGGTAGACTGCCCCTGGGTTCAATCCCCAGTACTGCCAAAAAAAAAAAAAAAAAAAAAAAAGAATTCTTCAGGCAATGTAGCCAACGATAGAATATTTGGCTTTGCACACTTTGGCAAAGCCATCATCCAGCTCCTTGGTTGTGGGACTCACAGTGTCATATGTAAGATCTGTTTGAGCCAAAGACATCTAGGTTATTCCTCTGGTAGACTTTCCTAGTCAAGGCATTATAGGGGGGCTCTCTTCCACAAAATTCCTTTCTGGAGGTGATATCAAATGCCACTCCCTTCACTGCCATATAGATGGCCTGATCTTCCATCCTTCTGGAAGGACTGTGTCAGCCCTATTAGTGGGCACAGATACAACTGGGCCTGCCATGGTGAATGCATAGAGAGGGTGAGGGACATACAGGGCAGTAGGGCATTTGCTGGGCTCTGGATATAGAAATAAATGAGACAGAGCCCTCCCTCAAGGAGCTTACTACCTAGTGGGAGAGACAGACATGTAAATGAGTACTAGAGAGTGCTACAGGTGTTATGATGAAAATTCGCTCAATCATCCCCAAATGACTTTTGATTATATTGTTGTTCCCCTTACCAAGAACATCTGACCCTTCGCCTCTTTTTTTTTTCTGTGCCAAACCATAATATTCAAAAGAAGTTTTGGTGGTAACAGCTAATGCTAGATATAGATTTTCAAATGTATTGGTTTACTACCCGTTTTTGAGAAAAAAAAAAAATATATATATATATATTTGGAGCCTCCCTGGGTGTTTCTACCACCCTTTTATTTGCACCCCAGACTACTACCACCTCTGTGGATTTTTTTTTTAGTAACCCTCCACCAGGAGGTATGAGCTGTTTTGGGAAATCTATCAATACTAAGGAATTTGGATGCTATCCAGAAGTCAAAGGGTGCCTTCAGAAGATCACTCTTCAGGAGATAATGGTATGTGTAAATGTTGATAGGGATGATCTAGTAGGGAAGGAGAGCAAAACCATTATTTGTTCATGAGTAAAAGTGAATGGGAGCTGGTAAGTATTCAGAGAGTGAGTACACAACTCTTCTGAGGTGCATATATATATATAAATATATATATATTTATATATATATATATATATATATATTTTTTTTTTTTTTTTTTTTTTTTGCGGTACTGGGGATTGAACTCAGGGGAATTCTACCTCCGAGCTACACCCCCAGCCCTATTTTTTATTCTTTATTTTGAAACCAAGTCTCACTAAGTTGTGGAGTGCCTCACTAGGTAGCTGAGGCTGGCCGCGAACCCGGATCCTCCTGTTTCAGCCTCCCGAATGCTGGGATTACAAGCGTGCGCCACCACGCCTGGCTGAGGTGCTTATATGTAGAGGAATCAAAGAGGAAAGGTTGGAGAGGAATGCAGTAGGTCAAGGAAAGATTTTTTAAATGACACATACTTGAGAATATATAAATCAAGAATAGGGCAGCCTCAGCTACCTAGTGAGGCACTCCACAACTTAGTGAGACTTGGTTTCAAAATAAAGAATAAAAAATAGGGCTGGGGGTGTAGCTCGGAGGTAGAATGCCACTAAGTTAAAAAAAAAAAAAAAGAATTAGGGAAATAGGGCAAAAGTACTCATTCATTTATTCTATCATTGCTTCAAAAAGTGAGAAAGATCACTATAGCAGCAGTGATATGGACTGGGGTGGAGGGGCCCAAGACTGAAGTGGGGGACACTAGTTAGAAGATGATGTCAGTTGTGTAAATGAAGATGAAGGAGTAAACTAAGGCAGTGGAATTACAGATCAGACAGAATGCAGAGAATTTACAGTTCTCAATTTTTAATTTCCTTTCTAAAACAACTGTGTTCCTACTCTGCCAAAGTCTCTCCCAAGCCCCAGTTTCACCTTTGGTATCCTTCAGTTCTTCCCACTTTTCAGACACCTTCCCCTAACTCCCATCCCTCTAACCTCTAGGTGCTTCCCTATGCATGCTAAGGGGCAGTGTAGAACAAATCCCAAACAGTTATGTGATCTTTGGGCAAGTCTCTCTTTCTCTGGTCCTCAGTTTCCTTATCTTAATGAGAAGGTTTGACTGATAATCCAACTGTGACATTATCGGTCTTTCCAGCACTTCTCCCTCCAATCGCCTTTCCTTGTAGTAAGGGCCCCAGAAGCCTGGGAAACCAAGCTCTGACTCAATATGTGACCTTGAGCAAGTCAAGTTTCTTCTCTGAAAGGCTTCATTTTCCCATTGCTATAATGGGGACAGGCCTTGTTTGGAATGCCTGCTTCTAGGGCTGTCCAAAAGCCCACTTTAGCATTCTGAGAACTAAAGCACAAAGACAACTGTGGAAAGAGTCGCGGCTTTGCAGAGACTATCTAGCTGTGTGCTCTTAGGTAAGTGTCCTAGCCTTTGGGGGCTTGATACACTACCGGTATACTGGGGACAGTACTAGTGCCCACCTTACGACGCATGGCAGTCCTAAGGCCCAGGCGCTCCAGTGCGCGGTCAGTCCTTCCCTCTCCCCTCTCCCAGCCAGCAGGCCCGGGCGCACCTGCGCAGCTGCTGGATCTTGTCCCGGTAGCGGTCATAGAAGGGGTTGGCCTCGATCTCGGCCGCGACCCCGCAGCCGTCCGCACCCCCAGACTGTCGGCCCGAGCCGAGGCGAACCGGGAACACACGCAGCTGTGCGGGTGAAACAAACCCCAGGCCCAGGGCGCGGCTCCGCACCGCGCACAGGCCCCGGTAGAGGCCGGCTACCTGCAGCACGGCGGGGCCTGCGCCACCCGCCGCCGCCATGGTCACCCCCGCCTCTTCCTCCTCCTCCGGAGAATCGGTCCCGGGACCGCGCGCCCGCTCCATTGCTCTCCGGGTCCGCGGCGCCCGCGCTACACCACCGAGGTTCCGCACGCCCAAGGTTCCGGGCTCAGAAGTAGGGGCAAGGCGTAGTCGAGGGCAGGGGGACAGGAGGGGACCAGCCGCTCCAGCCTCCGGCCGAGCGCTCGCGCTTCCCTTTGTGTGCAACTGCCCTCCTCCTCCGGGGAGCCTGTCGGGATTTACGCCCTCCCTCTGAGGACCAGCAGCCCCTGCGCGCCAAGTCTCCACTGCAGAGTTGGCTTAGCGCTTCGGGTCCTCACGGAGTTTGCTCCCTTTTAAATTCTCTTGACAACTGCTGTAGCAGCCCGTCCTTCAGCATCAAAGGTTGTTTCACCAGTGAGCATCACAGTCGCAGCGTCTCCTTACTGAGGTTTCTATGTGCAGAATACTTCATCGGCTTCATATCCTGTGAAGCAAATATTCTCATTTTACAGATGAGGAATCAGAGGCTGATTCATTAAGTGGTCTGTCCAAAGTCCAAATCTTTAAATGATTTGTCCCAGTTCTACCCAAAAGTTGAGTTCTTTTCAAGATGCCAACTTACTTCGAAGCCTTGTTCCCTCTTCCTGATACCAAACTGGAGCTCCAGCCACACTGAACTGCTTCCCCAAAGAGACACTGGGAATCGTCCTTGACACATCTTTATTCAGGATTTTTTTTTTTTTTAAATCCCTGGAAAACTCTCTCCCTGTTTCTTTACCCAGATGTTATCTTCTTCCTCTCTTAAACTAAATGTGAGCTCCTGGGGTCAGGGACGGTAACATTTGTGTCACTGCTCCCAATTTGAGTGGACCTCTGTGAGGGCAGTCATTCCATTGTATTGTATGGAAGTCCTGTCAGGGTCTTACCTGACAGAAAACCCTCCCCAGGCAGAGACAGAGCCTCCAACTCTGCTCCTACACTCATGGAGATCAGCCCTACTCTGTGCTGGGAGCGATGTAGTAGTGGATTAGTAAGTCCAGGTGTTCTGGCCTGTACCTGGCTCAGGCTCCTTGAACTCAATGTTCCCTCTGCTCGGATCTGCATGCACCTGCCTTCCCATCATTTGGGCTCAGTTCACATGTAAAAACCTCAAAGGAACCTTACTTGAAGAATCTCCATGTTCTCTCATAGTCTGTTTTCCCCCCACGTTGTCCTATTACTTTAGCCTACTTTGTCTTTTCATAGCAGTTACCATTATCCAAAAATTTTAGATCCTTATTTACATTAATTCATGAAGCTTACATTCTAGTAGAGCAAGACAGGCAGTAAATAAATATATGTTAGGTGATGACACATGCTGTGCAGAAAAACAAAACAGGCTAAGAGAGATAGAAATAAGGGTACACTCAAGCAGAGACCTGAAGGAAATGAGAGAATGATCTATATGGATATCTGGGGTGGGGTACCCTTCTGGGAAGAGGGAAGAGCAAGTGCAAAGGCCATGAAGCAGGAGTACGTGTACCCTGCTTGTATCTGAATGAGGGAAGACTGCTGTTGAAATGAGATTAAGGAGATATGTGCGGAGGAGTGGGGGGTGTTGGTTAGACTGCTCAGGGATTTGGAGGCCTTGGCCAAGGACTGATTGTGTGTGTGTGTGTGTGTGTGTGTGTGTGTGTGTGTAACCCAGGGGAATTCTACCTCTGAGCTACACCCCCAGCCCTATCTTTTATTCTTTAATTTGAAACAGGGTCTTACTAAGTTGCAGAGGGCCTCACTAAGTAGCTGAGGCTGGCCACAAACCTTCAATCCTCCTGTCTCAGCCTCCTAAGTACTGGGATTGCAAGCATGTGCCACCATGCCAGGTATCTAAGGACTGTGATTTTTAATCCGAGTGAGATGGTCAGTCCCTGTATGTTTTGAGCAGAGTAACTTGATCTACTCTTAAAAGGATCATTCTGGCTACTGGTGGAATTAGGGTATGCAGTACAAGGATGGAAACTCTCCCAATGGTGACTGATTTGTTCTGGATGACTGAGGATATTCTTGGTTTTAGCATCAAAACTTCCATGTCTTGAGGAACCCTACTGTCCAGTCCTGCCCAAACAGGATGGCTGGTGTCCTCACAGGGAGACCAGTAATCCAAGTGAGAGATGGTACTTGGACTAAAGTGATGGTGATGGAAAAATGGTCCCAAAATTGCCCTTGATGGCTGGGCGTGGTGGCGCACTCTTGTAATCCCAGTATTGGGAGGCTGAGACAGGAGGATCCAGGTTCCCAGACAGTCTCAGCTACTTAGTGAGACCCTCTACAACTTAGTGAGACTCTGTTTCAAAATAAAGAATAAAAATAGGGCTGGGGATGTAGTTTGGAGGTAGAATGCCCCTGGGTTCAATCCCCAGTACCCAAAAAAAAAAAAATGCCCTTAATGTGTAAGTTGGGGCACCATAAATATGGAAGTAAATGGTGCCAAGAAACCAAGCTAGGGCCAGTGGTGCATCCTACTGGGAGGCTGACCTAGGCTTGATTAGGAAAGGGCTTTCTAACTGAGCTGCCCATAAATGGATCATGCTGCCTCTGGAGGTGTTGAGCAGGCCACTGGAGGATTGATTGCTGAGTAGGGAAGTTCTGCCCCCAGGACTCGAGCATCTGATGGGAGTTGGACTAGACAATTCTCCAAGTCTCTTCAAACTGGAGATTATGTGATTCTGGGAAATGAACTGAAATTTATTTTTGCCTGAGTGTGTGTATGTGGAGAGGGGGTTGACCACCTGGGAGGATAAGCAGGTGTTCAGTGGTGGAAACATGGGGAGGGGCACTTCCGGGAGAAGGAGCAGCATGAGCAAAAATCCAGAGAAGTGAATGAGTGGGGTCTTTGGGAATTCTGGCCTGGCCAGAAGGGGAATGTGTGTAAGGGATAGCGAGGGAGGTGAGGCTGAAAAGAGACAGAGGACCAGACAGAGGCG
Organism: Graphiurus murinus; assembly: GCA_004027655.1. Lineage (NCBI taxonomy): Eukaryota > Metazoa > Chordata > Mammalia > Rodentia > Gliridae > Graphiurus > Graphiurus murinus. The sequence continues at coordinate 15,259 of PVLC010002813.1, read as the reverse complement.
TGCTCTGATAGGCCCCAGTGCCGAGAAAACACTTGCAAGGACTAAAGAGGCAAAAGAAATCACAGGAGCCAAGGAAGGAGGCGTTGACTTCTTGGTTTCCATGAGCAGTTTTTTTTCCTGACAACTTGGTCAGAGCTTTCTGGAGGGCAGGGTTGCCCAACACTCAGTGTGCTTCCTGTCCTACTCTACCCAGGGGAAGATATCCCTAATGACCAACAACATGGATAAGCTCCGGAGGACATGAGGGCCCTTTCCTGGGGGCTGTCCTTTAGGGTTCACAATAACAGGTAGTAGGGGCAGATAATTCTGTGATGGACCAGTCTTTAATATAAGTAGTAGAAACACACTGTGCCCATGAGAATCCCTTTCTTCTATTAACTCAGGACCACTTCACAACCACCACCCCTGGAATGCCCAATGCTCAGAACCTGGTGACCTCTTCTTTAGGGAACAATGGGGCTTGGGACTTCTGAGCACTCCCATTGGTGGACAATGAGTGGTTGAGTTTCCTCTCCTCAGAGCCATAGCCTGGGTACCAAGGCTCAACCTTATGGATTCCCAACAGGAAGACCTGAGCCTCCCTGGCAGTAAGTGTCTTTCTAATCCCTTGGGAATGGGGACAAACACTCAGGGAAGACCCTCTGCATGGATGGGGTGGTGGCTGCCTGCATGGATTGCTAAGCAGTTAGGAGATAGTCTCCTCTGAGAAATTAAGGATTCCTTGAAGGCAGAGGCCATGCCTGCCTAATCAGAAGAGATACATTGGTGTCCCTGTCAACTTGTGAACCTTTCCTTCCTTGAAGGCCTTGTCCTTAGTGAGGCTTCTCAGTCCAATGGATTGGATGGATCCTGAGCTGGGAGCAAGGCCTGATTTGAGCTTGAGTAGGTCATGCCCCCTCTAGACTAATGTTCCTTCTCTGTAAGGGGTTAAAGTGGCCTCTTAAGCTCCCTGGAAATCTAGCTTTGACTGAATAAGAGAATAATCAGATAAGTCTATGAGGAGGGAGGGAAGGATGGAGAAAGTAGTTAAGTGGATGAATGAATGGGTCAAGTCAAAGAAAGGAATGAGAAATGGCTCAGGCCCCAAGCTAGAGCTATCAGTCAGCCCGCCTCTTTTCCTCTTTTTCTTTCTGCCTTAGTGTGGGTCTCACTGTACTTTGGATTCCTGGGGCTGTGTGCTGTGGTAACTGGCAGCTGCATTCTCTTTCTACACTGGAAGAAGAACCTGCGGCGGGAAGAACGTGCCCAGCAATGGGTGGAAGTGATGAGAGCCACCACGTTCACCTACAGCCCACTGTTGTACTGGATAAATAAGCGAAGGCACTATGGCATGAATGCGGCCATCAACATGGGTCCTCCCCCTGCTGTCACCAAGACCGAGACTGAAGTCCAGAATTCAGATCCTCTGTGGGAGTTGGACACTCCTGCTGTCCAAGACAGCAGCCCCAAGGTGGAGGCCCCTGTTCCTCTGCAACCTGCTCTGGTGGTCCCACAGCAGCCCCTATCTAACCCGATGCTGCAACCCCAGAGCAGCTCCCCAGTCCCAATTCCCATCTTTCAGGAGGTTCCCTTTGCCCTATCCCTTTGCAACCTACCTCCCATGCTGAACCACTCTGTCTCCTACCCTTTGGCCAACTGTTCTGAAAGGAATGCCCATTTCCATTCCCTCCCTACACTGGCCCATGGGGTGAACTGCTCCAATGCCAAGCCTTTTGCTTCAGAATTGTAGCTTCCTCTCATTGAGGGTCGGAGCTTCAGGTACCAGATGCAGAAAAGAACATGGAGCTAACCTCAGGGAAATGGTATTGACAGAGAGGTCAGAGCCTATCTGGATGTCACATTATAAAAGATTAAAAAAAAAAATCCAAGTCTTTTGTGTCTCATTTGCTTTTAGGGAAGGCAATGTTTTCTGGCTGTTTAATGGGGACACTGCAAACCAAGTTGGTTGTAATCTTACCAATACAAATGGGAACTGGCATTGGGCTATGCAGAGACTCAGTAAATCAGTACTTGTGAATGAGCTCAATATCCCTTCATCCAGTGCTTAAACTAACACATGAGTGCCAGGCCATGAGCTAAGTCCCCAAAGGCACTGCTGTTCTGCAGGATGGGAAGCACGGCTACCTCAACAGTGACAGTCACTGAAGGTATATGGATATGGTAGTCCACAGTGGCTATGTCACAGGCCAAAAAAGTCATCAAGAGACCTGTGAGCCACACCATACTACGGGCAGAATGGCTATTGTTTCTTAGGTGGTTGTCTCTAAATTATTCCCAATATTCACATGAACATTGCTGAATGGTTATCTACCATGATCCTCCTCCTTTCTGATGAAGAGACAGGTTTCAAGAGCAGATGCCATATCTTATGTTGCAGAACAAGTTCTCCAATTTATATCTGCCTGGCATGAAAGCTCCTGATCTTTCCATCATACCCCATGGTGTCCTTTTCCTAATCATGTCTTGTTGGAACATACTTGGTGAATACCTTTAGCATGTGAGGTGCCTGGTCTGTAGATTGGCTTGGATGAAGGGCTGGTCAGTGTACCTCCTAAGATTATACATAGAAATACATTCATAGCACGCTTGTAATCCCAGCATTCGGGAGGCTGAGACCTGAGGATCCGGGTTCGCGGCCAGCCTCAGCTACCTAGTGAGGCACTCCGCAACTTAGTGAGACTCGGTTTCAAAATAAAGAATAAAAAATAGGGCTGGGGG